>JAXGGA010002055.1:0-132313 GCA_038373865.1 Uloborus plumipes | reverse complement strand
CACCCCTAATAACTTTTGAGTGAACAGTCCGATTTAAATAAACTTTTTTTTTGTTCGAAGGATCTCAGCAAGGATACTTCATTACCGTATTTAAATTTTCAATTTGAACATTTTTTCGTTCAACATTGAACCGTTCAAGCAACCTTTCCCCACCTAATAACTTTTGAGTGAACCGTCCGAATGGAATAAACTTTTTTTGTTTGAAAGATCTCGGAGAGGCTCATTCCCATACTTCGCTTTTGATTTGAACCATTTTTCGTTCAATATTGAACCGTTCAGAAAAAAAATTAACATTAGCGCCTACGGGGAATTTAAGTTGAATGTTGATCCTGAACTTAAAGTCGGATTTCCTTCAAACTAACTTTGTAAGAAAATGGTTTTGATAAATAATGTTTGTAAAGTACTTTTCTGAATAATCTTCTGTGAGGACTCTGATTCCGATTCCGACTCCGCAAACATGGCGGAAATGCAGGCTCAGAAAAAAAATGACTGACTGTGCAGACGATTTTTTGTTTATTTATTCATTTGTTTTATTTTATTTATTATTATTATTTTTTTTTTTTTTGGCAGACGATTTTTTTTGTAACAAAAATTTTTCATTCACGAGAACATTTTATTCTTTATTTATATTTAACAACTGGCAACGGATTAAAAGTGAAATTCGAGACATTTTATTAACGGACGAGTTTTTTTTTTCTTTTTTTTTTCTTTCTTTGATAAAATGTGTTTTGATGCTCTTTGTACTTTTATTTATTTATTTATTTATTTATTTATTTTTTTGAAAACGATTGAGGATTTTTTCTACGGAAGAACTGTAACAGTTACACTCTTTAAAAGGTGCGACAAAACTTTATTTATTCGTTTATTTACTTTTTACGAGTCTATTCATCTGATGAGAGGGGTATATTTTGCTTTTAGAAATCAGCTTTAAGTGCTAAAATGTATGTTTGACATAATTTTCAGTCTCAGATAATCAAGAGAATAATGATCAGATGCTAGAATGCAGATGTCGATGTACGGGAAATTAGGCTCGTTTAGTTCTTGACAGAACTTCTTGTTAATTTGATAAAATAGTGACTTGCTCGGGTGGCTTGAAAAAGTTTGGAGTTTACATTGGTTTGGAGTACAAATTTCTTTTGATTTAGACGTTAAAACGAAATTGTGTTCCAGAAACTAATGGTCATTAATTATACTCGCATAAAACACAGTTCAAAATAATTCTGCGATCGACTCAAAATGGGCTCGATATCGACGGATTGCATACCACTGCTCTACTGCAATCTATAACATGCTGAAAAAAATTTTTTTTAAAAAATGACAAAAACAGCTGAAAAAGTTACAACACCCGTCAACCTCTCAATCATATATAACCTATGACGTTTATAAAGAATTGTAATTTCATTGGCCGCTGCGAAACCATCCTTTGCTCTTATACTATTGTAAGATACAGAATACATAAAAAATTGTTAGAATTTTCTAAAATAACCAAGAAAATCCCGTTTGGGAACATATGAGCCAATATTTAGAAAAATGCCAATTTGAAGTTGGAGTTTTCTGATAAAAAAAATTTTTTGCAGAAAAAAAATTAATATTGGATTTTAAGTCTAAATTGGGCCTAAATGCAAGAAAATAAAAGGGGGGAGGTCAAGGAAGTTATTTACCCCCTCCTTAGATTACTCACTTTTAAGCCGTTACAGATCTGATGAGTGTTACAGATCTGATGTTAATATGAGCTACATATTTGAGTTTATGCTTTCAGTCTTCGTTAACATCTCTAAAAATGATATCAGTTCCTTGCATTTTTAACATAGAATTAAGATAATTATATTAAAATATATATATTAGCTAAAAAATCAAATTTCATTATAAAAAAAGCATTTCTTGGAAATAAAAATGAGCGATAAGGTTTTTAGACAAAATAAATTATAAGATTACCAAATCCAAGCTCATAAAACATTTGTTTTGTTTTGAAACAACACACAACTTCAACTTTTTCAATACACAACTCTGCTGCTTGCTTTTCTTTAACTCCTTCAGTCGGAATTATGAAATAGTTAACCAAAAATGTTTTTATTTGGTACACAAAGTACTATGGCTAAGAGCATCTCACAAACAAAATTTCAAGCTTGTGAGTAAAAAATTAAAAGAGTTATGACGTGTCCAATTTTCCGGATACATATTTTGAAATTAATATTTCAGCAAAAAAAAATATTTAACATCACACAAACATTATCGTAAAACTAGCTGCGTAGCCCGGCGTTGCACGGGCTGTAATGTAGTGAAGGCAGTTTGAGAAAACTACTCGCCACCAAGGCGGCTCGCCTTTGAAGAAATGAGGAAAGTTTAAACAGTTTACTCGCCGTCAAGGCGGCTCGCCTTTACAGTAGCGAGGAAAGTTTCAATTCACTACTCGCCACCAAGACGGCTCGCCTTTAAAGTACCAAGGAAAAGTTTAATAAACTACTCCCCGCTAAAGCGGCTCGCTAAAAAGCTTTCCTGCATCAAAGAATCAATCGAATTATTTGCACATGCTTCCTCAAAAATAAAGACGATGTCAAGTAGCGCATACTTAGCACTCTCCCTAAATTACAAATAAAATTCCTTTCCAAAAACAATTATTTCCAAACCGCTTTCTTCCGGTAAAATTAATTGCAAAATTCTAAACGAAAAAGTTCTTTTAATATTTGGATCGAAACCAGAAAAAGTCCCTTCTAAAAACAGCAATTGCAATTTTATTTAAAAACACATTTTCAAAATGGTACCTGAGAAAAAATATGTCATTAATAATTAGAAGAAAAACAATTGTTAGAACTTTGTTATAACACGTATTCAAAATGACAATGAAAAAAATAACACTCTTTCATTTTAAAAAGTTCAACTTAATTAACGTTTTAATTCAAAATCGCAACGGAAAGAAATAAATATCTTGGAATTTTAAATAGTTCAATAATTTAATTAACATTTTAATTCAAAATGGCAACGGTAAGAAAAAATGTCTTGGAAGTTTAAAATCATTAATTAGGCTTAGGCAGGAATTCAAGTGAAACACGGACGATCGCGACTCACCAATGCAATCGCAAATTCCAAAATTTGGATTCAAGTGAAACGAATTCACTTGAATTCGACTTACAGTAGCGGTTGCAATATGCGATCGCCTCGACGCGACTGCAATGGTGTTTCACTTGAATTCGGCCCTTAATCGCTTTAAATTTGACTACTTATTAATTAAACATTCGCTTTAAATTTGACTACTTATGGATCGCAGCCAGAAAAAGTCCCTTCTAAAAACAGCAATTGCAATTTTATTTAAAAACACATTTTCAAAATGGTACCTGAGAAAAAATATGTCATTAATAATTAGAATAAAAACAATTGTTAGAACTTTGTTATAACACATATTTAAAATGACAATGGAAAAAAAAAACACTCTTTCATTTTAAAAAGTTCAATTTAATTAACGTTTTAATTTAGGGCCGAATTCAAGTGAAAGACCATTGCAGTCGCTTCGAGGCGATCGCATATTGCAACCGCTACTGTAAGTCGAATTCAAGTGAATTCGTTTCACTTGAATCCAAATTTTGGAATTTGCGATTGCATTGGTGAGTTGCGATCGTCCGTGTTTCACTTGAATTCCTGCCTTAAAAACGCAACGGAAAGAAATAAATATCTTGGAATTTTAAATCAATAATTTAATTAACGTTTTAATTCAAAATGGCAACGGTAAGAAAAAATGTCTTGGAAGTTTAATCATTTATTAGGCTTAATCGCTTTAAACTTGACTACTTTTTAATTGATATCTTCGCTAATTAAAACCGTATAATCATATAGATTGAAACTAATGAAGCCTGAAAAATTACCTATCTATCGGTACCTGGTTCGACTTTCAGTTCATTGGCGTTCAGGAGAAAGAAGCGTGACATAGAAAGATAGTTAGAAAGAAAGATACTCAGTTTTTAATATAAGTAAATATTCTCCAAACAATAACAAAACATAATATAAGCATTTGAAACGATAAATAAAAAATTATATAATTTTTTGAAAAAGCAGAAAAAAAGCTCGCCTTCGCGACAAAAATCTATCGTTGACAAAACGAGTCAAATCCCATCTTCCAATCCATATTTTGGAATGTTGCCAATTTAAAAACTAGACATTTTTGCACACATAATAATATACAGAATGTCAAGAGTAAACTACAAAAAAAAAATCAAGTAATTTAATCAATTATTAAATGTTTAGCAGCTATTTAAAGCTGATGTCCGGTATACCGGACACCAGGTCTGAAGGGGTTAATTAGTTGCAGGAAATTTAATTTCTTGATCAGAAATTCAAATTTAGCATGCTAGTTATTATCTAGTTATTTAGCGAAGTTATGAGAAATTGAAGCACCAAAAAAAAAAATAAATAAATAAATAAAATAATAATAATTAATTAACTTAATTTCTGCAGTGTCAATTTTTCTTATTTTACTAACTTCTATTGTCAGGTCATACAAACCACAAATGAAGCAATTGTACTAAAACTCATTGCTTTTCATTTTTTAAGAACAAAAATATTCAATATATATGGCTAAAACCTATGATTTTTGCTTTTTATAATTCTGAAACGTGTGAGTTAGTTCTGTAACATATTCGCTGTTTTTCAATGTTACCGCTCTGACTGTTACCGATCTGACAAACTGACAAAGTTTTTTTTTTTATTTCCGAGTCGATCGCACTAAACCAAAATCAAACACGTGGTTTTTTCACTTGTAATAAAGGACTATACTTATATATAAAATAATTTTTAAAATAATAAAAACTGCGCATTTTAGAGCGTGTTACCGATCTGATGACTCAAATGACACACATTTTATAAAATCACTTTAAAAAATCTTACCTACAATTTTAGATGCAGAAATGCAAATTTTTAATTACGATGCGATAAAACATCCCACCAGGTACTCAGTATCACGTGGTATAGGTGCAGGAAATGATTTTGGGAGCCTAAACATAGATCGGAAGTTATTGTTACCGCTCTGACGGCGGAACTAGGGACACGCTTATTTCGCATCGGCTAGAAAATCAGAAATCGATTAAAACAAAAATGAAGTAAAATATTAACAAAGGGGTAAAAATAGAATCGTTTTTTGTGCAAGTGCGTTTTTTTGGGAAGTTAGAAAGTGCGCATGACCTGTTTGCATGCTAAGCTTTGCTACTGGGGACACGTTACCGATCTGATTTTTGATGTATAAAAACAATATTTTCTGAAGAAAAAAAATTTTTTTTCTGATGTTATTAGATGAAATGAAAGCAAAACCTTATCTTCTTTCTGGGGAAAATTATTTTTTTAACTAGTTATTGAAATACTAGTGAAAATTCACTTGGGACTCAAATTGGCACTTTTCTAAATATTTGCTCATATATCAAAATGACTGGTGACAGCGCAGAACATACATAATGCTACTACATATAACTAATTTCATTGTTTAACAAAAAGTAAATCTTATTATTTACTATAAGGTACTAGTATAAATTAAATTTTACTAAACTGCGTGATAGGGCGCTCACATTTTCGACGCTTCTCATTCTTGCCGCTTTACAGTATACACATTCTTACTTTAAACTAATATAATTATACCTCTTAAACTAATATAATATATAAGATTTAAACAGAGATCATAGCACTGCCAAGAATGCAAGCAATATTTAGCAAGCCCCCTGCTCCAGCAGAGAACAACTGGCGCTTTAGAATAAAGGAAGCCACCGTTTTTCGAAGAGGCTCCAGATTGCGATTCAAAATGCTTCCGCACTTCGGGGAATTCATCCCATCGCAAACGCAATATGGCGCTAAGATGAATATGTTGGAAGACAATGATAAACAAATCCATCTCGGTTTTATGTATCCCGATAAAGTAAAAACCGAAAAAGAATTCGTTTCTCATTCTTGCCTAACCTGTTTCCAGCGAGCAAAACCTTATAACCCGCCTTTGCCCGAATTTTAACTTCTTGGATTCCACTTGAATAGAAATAGAAATTCAGTATGTGGGACGCTGGGATTTCTGTCCCCCCCCCCTTCCCACCCCTTTAGAATGCTTTGAGGTTTTTAAAGCTTGTCGGTAATACAGTTCGAAAAGATGAAATGTGAATAAGAATTTCCCGCGTTTAAAACGGCGTGAGATCTGGAATATGAAACATGAAATTCCATTTTTGTTATATACGAAAAAAGATTCACTGAATATAAAATGAAACTCGAGGAACATCAGCGCGGGAAATTCCTGTACATAATCTTGTTTTGTATTATGTGCAGGTATTTGATGCATTTTCAACCGAAATTGAAAAATAACTCTATCAAATTGAACACGTTTGCCATTTTGCTGCTTTATTTTGGATGAAGCTTGAGTGAGTTTCGAGCAAAACAATTGGAAAGTGAGAGCTTCTGGTTTGTTGTTTTAAGAATAACTAAAGTAAAATTAGGATGGCTATTTCAAGCAGTACCGTAAAGTCGGGTTACTTGGACCCTAAGGGGTTACTTGAGCCCATTACAGTAAAATGATAAAATCTAGGTTTGGTACTTATTAGTTGAAGACTTGCACGTAGTTCCTCGTTTCTCCTCTAGGTAGAAGCACTCTGCAGTCTCTAATGCTAGTATTGTTTGTTCATTTTAAGTTGGCGCGTGGCCCCGCCTCCGTGACGTAAGACCGGACGACTCTATACCGCTGTTTAGGGTATGAGGGTTCTGACCAGTGCTGAGAAAAAGCGCTAGTTGGCTATCATTATCGCGCTGGATGGAGACTTCAAAAAAAGAAAGAAAAAAAAAAGAAACCAGTTCTTTGCACTCCAATGCGGCTTTGAAAAATACAATTGAATAGGTTGCTAGAACAACGTTTCCTCTTCTTTTTTGGGCCTTTTTTCTTAACTAATGTGAAAATTAACTTATTTTCTTTGAAGTAAGTTTTAAGTTTCCGAATACTTTAAAAAACGATTTTGTTCCATTATTTTTATGGAATAACGCTACGGCAAACTTTAATTACTCGAATATGAAGAAACGATTAACAGCTCCGTCCAGTGGAGGGGGGGGGGCATGGCAATGAGGGTGCCGTATAGAGTTAACGATATATTTTCCAGCAGCAAAAGTTATTTCTGAACATTATTTCTCTGAAATGAGGGTTTGCTTTGATGGGGTTGGGGGCGGGGGGGGGGGGGGTGTCATGAACTCTTAACAGCTTGTAACAAAGGAAGTGTGTGACATTACACATATTATTTGCAAATATGAAAGCATTTTATAGCCCCATGTTCATCTAACATAGCGTGAGATATGACGGGGGGGGGGGGGGGCGGGCGGTGCTTTACTTTGTGGCAGAGGAGAAGGGAATCAAATATGTTTTTAAAAAAGCGTCATTTGCTGAACTGAAGTGCTGTAATCCACTTCTTTAGGGCGGGGGGTGGACATTCGCCCCAGGGGCTCATCTCTCAGGTCGGCACTGAAAATGAACTTATGATTTTGAAGCGGAGCATACAAACTAAAACCACTTCTTATAGCGTACAACAGATGATTAAATATTTCTGAATGTTAATATTCGTGCAAAATTCAAAGGCATAATCTCAATTTTAATAGTCGATTGCATGGGTTTTATTTCAGATTGATTTTTTAGTATTTTCCAATTTCTTTTATTTTTCATATTTAAATTCTATTCTGAACGAGAAATCATTCCCTGCGTGTGTTCCTGCCAAACGGGGGGAGGAGGGGGAGGGGGGCTAAAAAATGTCTTCAGCATTTCTTGAAATTGTAATTACTTTAGGTCTTTGAATGTATATCCGCACAGTGTATAACCTGGGATTTTGTATATAATAGTTAGTACCCATATACAATATATATAGTATATATGAAGGGCTCGGGCGTAAATAATGGTATCTGACAAACTCGAAAGGACGTTTTGTCTCAAATAAAAGAACAAAAGTCACTTGTAAAAATGTAAATGTACCGACTTCCTTTTTTAAATAGAAAAAACTTGCTACAGTAATTTCTCGAAGCAAAAATTCCAAATTAAAAAAAAAAAGTTTTGATTTTTTGAAATGCTACTTACCATTATTTACACCCGAGCCCTTCATATATATATATCTATAGTAATATCTGTATGCATGCACAAGCGAGAGGCATGAACACCCCCCCCCCCTCCAGGAAAAAAAGAGAGAGGCACGCAGTTATCACAAAGAAAGCAACCCCTAAGCGTTTCAAGGTAACATACTCTGAGCTAATTAGAATTTCTATATGAGGATTCATGCCCCCTCCCCCTTCCTTCTCATATGTACCCTTATTATTCAATCTGTATGTACTCTAAAATAGTTTGCCACAAAGTTGAGTTAAACAAAATTTATTCAAAATAACATAAGTCAAAAGAAATGAATAATTCTGGTACGTTATTTCCGCACGAAAAATGTATACAATATTGAAAATATCAACTTGTAATTCAAAATTGATTTTTAAAACTAAAACATAATAAAACTTTCGATATGAAAAATTCTTTTGAGAAATAAAACGAAAGCACCCTTGCTGTAAGCTATTTCTTACAAAAGTGAATGTAAAGCATTTTCATTCCATTTTTGATTTCTAGATTCAATTTATTAAACGCTGATATGGACAGCTTAAACTGATTTCATTTTATTTATTCCTAAATGGAAATTATCAGTGGATATTCTTAACGAAACAAAGATAATAGCAGGTACATGATTTAAATATACTAGTTAGATTCATCGTCGTAACTATCGGTATCGCTGCTGAAATTGCTATCTGAAGTAGAATCAGAACCGATGGTAAAAGAAACACTTTCAACAACTTCCTCTATAATACTGTCGTTTTCCCAGTATTTGTTTTCGACACTTTCAATGTGTTTGCAATGCTTTCCCCACCTGTCATCTTTAATGTTTTCTATAGCTTCTGATGCAAGATTTTTTAGGCGCTCCAAACTGAGATCCGCAGTCACATTGTTATCTCTTACATAACGTTTAACGTCCGCCCAAATTAATTCGATTGGATTCAAATCGCAGTGGTACGGTGGAAGTCTTAAAACCTCATGTCCCTTTTGTTTTATAATTTCATCAATGCAGTATTTTTTTTCGACACCTGCATTTGCTGTAATAAGCTCCATTAACTCAACTTTCCGCATTTTTTTATCATGTGGAATTTGGTTTTCCTGCAACCAGGCAAACATTTTATCTTTCCTTGAGCTCTTAGTTGGTACAGGATTCTGCACTTTCGAATGATAAGCCGCATTGTCCATGATGATTACTGAATGCAGGGGAATGTTTGGCAGCAGTTTTTCAACAACCCATTTTTTAAAATTATCAAAGTTCATTTGCCCGTGATAATCTCCGGATGCCGATCCAGCTTTAAATATTAACCCGGCGTTTGGAACAAAACCGGATTCGGATCCAGCGTGGACAACGATCAGGCGATGGCCTGCTCGATCTTTGACGGTAGCGCCAATTTTTTCGTTGGTCCAACATTTTTTGAAAGAAAGATCGCTGTCCAGCCACGTTTCATCTATGTAGACAATGTTCCTTTTCGCTTCTCGAATTTTTTTCATTTTCCTGAGAAAACGAAATCTCCATGCAACTATATTAGGTCTTTCAACTAATATTTGCCGCTCATTTCTACATCGCTTATAGCGGAAACCTGCAACACGTAAATATTTCCATAAGGTTGATCTTTTCCATGGGAAGTTTATTCTTTGCTTTACCACAGGGAGTAAGCGGGATAAGGATGGAATTTTTTTACCTACGTAAAATTCATTCACGATTCTTCGCAGAGTACAGAGGTCAAAATTGTCCAATTTTGCAACAGAACGTTTACGATTTTTTCCAGGAGAAGACAACTGTCCACTTGTAGTCACATCTTCACTTTTTATTCTTTGTATTGTTCGCATTGAAACGCCAGTGGCTGTAGCAGCACGTTTTTGTGCTTGGGAAATTGGAATCAATAATTCCCCTGCTCTGGCTTCATTTTCACAAAATTTAGTGACATTATTTATTATTTCCCTTTCTTTTGAATGAATAATTTTCCCTTTTACTGACATTTTGCGATAAACGCAGACGTTTTTAAAAAGCTTAAGACGTGAGTAGATAGTAGATGAGCGTAGCAAGAGCCTAAAAAAAAAGAGCACTAATTTTTTTTAAACAAATTCAAACCCACGCCAAGCTGAAGGTTGTCTCATTTACACGTGCGAAACATAGATAAGCGAAGCGAGAAAAAAAAAAAAAAAACACTTAAATTTTTCCAGAAATTTAAAACCGCGCCAAATTTAAGGTTGCTTTATTTACACGCACGGAACTTTGCTCACCGAACACCCCCGCTTCAAACTTAGATCAGTTCCACTCCAAGTGCCTTCTAAATTTGAACGGACAATACCAAACCCAGATTTTATCAATTTACTGTGGGCTCAAGTAACCTAATTGTGGGTCCAAGTAACCCGACTTTACGGTAGTGTTGTAACGTACTACTATGCGGTCTCCCGCTGTTGTTCTAATTTTACATTAGCTACCAGTTTTTTGGTTCTCTTTGCTTCCATAATAGGATTTCTGCCTCCAGCTCGGTCACTTCCTATTCCAGGTTGACGAGTGCCAATAAGCACGAAACTGCAATCCTTGGATGGAATAACAGTGTTGGCGGTGTATTTCATGGGGTTTAAAAAAAAAGATTTTTTTTCCATTTATTTATTTCATTTCTTATTTATTCAGATTTATTTTTAGCTTTTTTATTTTTATTTACTGATTTTTTTTTCCACTGATGAATATAATTGTTGGATCGCGGATAAAGTTGTTACGTCTGATGAGTTTTTCCGAAGAGTAAATTAAGTCCTCAAATTTGTTCAAAATGCTCTTGAATAAAAATTAAGAGCGCAACGTTTTCTAATTACGTCTTTTTTTATTCAAAGGTTTTCCTTAATAACGATTAAGAACACATTATTTAATTAATTTCATTTTTCTTTTATTTAGAAACAAAATAATAATTTAAAGGGGGGGGGATTAATTGAGCTTCAAATGTATGCAATTTCAGTATTGCTTTTAAATATAATTTCTGAAATCGAATCGGCTATTAGTTATGAACAAAAAATAATTACCATTATGGAACTTATAAGTAAAGTGCTGCATGCAAACCGTACTTAATTTCAAAAATAATTCATTCAGATTCTGAGCTTATCTAAATTTATATTTGTATCGTAATTCATTTTAGCATATGATTTTATGTCTCGCTTTAGCGACAACTTCAAAAATTATATTTTAAAGGAACACCCTATGCTATTTAGAGAAATTAGGCTTTTTTTTCACTGTTCAGCACACAATTTACAACAACTATAGGAATGCTAGTTTCTTCGCTATGTTTTCAAATCATTTTTTTTCTGCTGTTTTTACAGTACATAAGTTTAAAAGAAAAAAATAAAACCAATAAGAAAGGCATTAAAATACATAATTTTCACTGCTTAAACTAATCTGGCCTTCGTTAATTAACTTATCTGCTTACCAATTTAATCAATTAAATATCTAGATTAATCCTAAGTTTACATGAAAATTATTGATTTTCTTTCGCAACATTCTTTTCATGGGTTAATATACTTGAACAAAAGTACATTATCGTCAATTGATTTAAAAAAAATTTTTTTTTAATCAGCCAAACTGGTTCAGCCAGGAAGTATAGATAGACAAATTGCAAAATTCAATAGATAAGTATTTTTTTTTTTTTTTTTTTTTTTTTTTACTACGGAATGAACGGAAAATCTCATAAACCTATGCTTATGAAAAGTTTTTGAAATTTAAAATCTACAGAGGATGAGAAAAATAGAATTACAAGTAAAATATGTTATTACAACTATAATGAAATATATTATTCAGAAACTGTGTAGGGTATGAAATCCTTTTCACAATTTCAAATCGCTTCAATAACCAAGTTCAAAATTCACTCACCTTAATTTCAAACTTGAAGCATCCAGTGCGGTGAAATTGATCTTGCATGAATTACTCGTTAATAAACAATGTAGAACGGTACGGAATAAACTCTTTTTCACGAAACTATGACTGAATACAATTATTAAATAGAGCATGCTAAAAATGAATCAATATAACTCTTCGAACAAGTTAAATATGAGTTCCAGTATGAAAATCGCTTATCCGCAGTTACGGCAGGAAGAATACAAGAAAAAAGTTTATCTATTTGTCTGTTGTTCACTCTTCACTTCCGTTTTTACAGGAGGTTCAAGTTCGTTCGGGAGCAATCGCATAAGAACTTGCCTAAGGACTAAACTGCGTTCACAGAAAAGATTGAACAGAAGTAAACAAACGGGTTGGAAAAAAGATGTGCCACTATACCACTTTTGCGAATTATTGTCTGGAATTTAAAAAAAAAAAACAAAGTAAATCAGTCGAGAAGTTTTCGGATTTCTTAGTTTTATTCTTTTATGATAGAACAACATACATGAACATCATCGGTGAGAAAAATTTTACGGTACTACAAGTAGGTTTTCTTTTTTTTTTTTTTTTTTTTTTTTTTTTTTTTAATAATTTCAAGCGACGGTGACGTTATGGAGCAAGTTGGATTTTTTGCTCTTCTACCACGGGCTCCAATAGAGCAAAAGGAGTTATTCGCAACAGCACGAGAGGAAACGAGTTTTTTTCCCGCATTCACAACGCTGCTGATCAGGACTGCCACACTAAGTAAAAGTCGCCAAGTAATACCTTTCCAAAAATTTGAATATCGTTTTCTTCGTAAAAGGCTTGAAACCACTCATGCAGCAAGTTCTTATATTACCCTTTGACGAATCCAATCTTCACATGAAATTACTGCACTTAAACTGCACTGCTCTAAACAATTAGGGAAGCAAATGGTTTTAACAAAATTACGCAAAGATGTATAACAACAAATAATATAAAATAAATCATCCATAATTCAAAGCCTGTTCATGCAAATCAAAGTTCATGACAACAAAAACTAGAAAAAAGAGATAAGGACAGAAATCGGGATATTGCAGAAGCGTCTTGCTCCCCTAATTGTTTTGAGCAGTGAAATTGACAACAGAAAGAAAAAAAACTCCGCAATGAAAAGCTCGAATAACTGCAGTACGATTTAGTATGGGAGAGTCTGAGAGAACGAACCCTATGACGTCACTGGTTTCGTTTCTCAAGGTGCTCTTTTTTGAGAGTGAAGGTTTTTAAAAATTCATTGAAAATCAATCATTGCATTTCAAATGTCGGCGATGGTGATTTTTTGTGTTTTGTGAGTCTCTTAACAATATCTAGAAGTCTCAACATCTGCTACTAAACAAACACCTGATTGACATCTCCAAATGGCGCATTTCATTGTTTATATCTAGTCTATCTTTCCCGTGAATGCTGTATACGTACTATGTACCTTGCCACTGTTACATTTAATATCTAAGACATTAAAAAATATATTGAAAGACAAGACAGCATGAAATATTCGCAATTCAAACAAACTACAAGAGAAGCTGCAGTCTCTTGCCAGTCCGTCTTCATTAATGGTGGCTGGGGGACGTTAAAAACGTCGGTCACAAAGTCCTCCAAGTGAAACGATACCTCTGGGGGTGCTGGGCCAAGAGTTGGCCCTTGGTCTGGTTCAAAAAGAACAGAGCGCTTTTCAGGGTCCTATCCCGGTTAAACCACGAGTTGTGATAGGTACGGGGGACCCCGGAGTGTGGGAAGTGTGAAGTCTCTTGCCAGTGGTTGCGAAAAGCGGTGAAACAAAGACTCACCCTAACTATACAATGCGTAACGAGAGGAGGCGGCCCAGATGTAGAATTAATTTAACCCCTCCCCACACCTTTCCCCTGGTGGTTGTCATAGTTACGGCTCTATGGACTTCTCTCCCACTTTAGTTTTTGCAACAATGGCTAAATGCAAACGATTGAAATTGCTTTGTGCGCAAACTATTATTCAACCAACGTTAATAAAATGCTTTTTGAAGTATTTACATAACGCTTACTCATGATGGTAGGTCTTGCTAAAACAAACTATTTAGCACTATATTTGTTAGAAAACAATTAAAAATAACTGAGATATGATGATATAAATAAAAGCGTAAGCCTAATTCAATAAATATAAAATAAATGAAATGCCTCAGCTGCAGTGTATAAAAAAAAGAGTGGAACTGTTGTCTTTCGTGCGGTTTCCATGGAGACGACGCAAAATTTCTAAACTTGTTACACCTATTTAAAAGCAACCGAGTATAGTTCCCTCTGACATCTGCCTTGTCCGAGCCGAATTCGTATGTTTTACCTCTTCAGCTCCCTTCTGCTGCCGTGAGAGAAAATAACATCTGCGGCACCAGAGAGAACCAAACACACGACCTGCTGAACCTCGGACGTGCAAGTCCGATCACTCTGCCATGGAGACCCCTTACGAGGATTTCCGACACGTTTCGCAAAAAAAGACGAACAAGTGAACTTCTTTTGTAAAAACTAAAATTTGTATCTTATTTTCGCTCTTTACATTTTGATATTTGTTGAAGAAAACAGTTCAAAATGTGTACTAAAGTAGAAATTCTTGCAAAATACACATATTACTTACATTAGTACACTAATTGCTTATTCGTTGTCAATAAATTTTTGCTGCGATTACAAACCGTTGCGAAAGTTGAAATGTCTATTCTATTTCATAAGATTTTTCAAGGCAGCGAAGTTATTGAAAAAATAAGTATTGATGAGTCAAAATCACTCTTGACAGATCAATGCAACGTCCAAATTTAAAAGTACTAAAATGAAAGCTAGCCCCAGCTTTTTTTTAAACACTCAGTTATCTCAGTTTTCGTTATTATTATGGCACTAAAAGCACAGTGCCTCAGAGGTAGCGGATTGCGCTTTTACGCAGCAGCAGACTCAAGTTCGAATCCCGAGTTGGGAACGGTCGACTCAGCCCAAGGCTTCACTAGATAGCGTTTTATACAGACTGTTTCATTTCATCAAAATCCTTGGGATAAAAACGGTGGTCTTTGTCCAGCGACATCTATCGAATTTTATGGTAACCATCATTACATACAAATCAGATAATAAAAGACAAAATTAAAAGTTAATTTGTTGGCGACAATTTTACAATTTGGCATTCAATTCTATTTTAGTATATTTGAACGTTATTTAATAGCTTGTTTTATTTGTTGGTTTATCCTGCATTTTAACGGCTTATTTTAATTAGTTAGCGAATTATTTTTCATTTTAATTGATTCTAAGTATTAATTAACTATGAAACGACACTGGCACCGCAGAGCGATAAATGGCGAAATCTATTCGCTAAGCGAGCCAATACTACCAACGGGTTGCCATAGAACTTTTTTTAATTCAGTCCACAGTTCGCCATGATACAGTTGGTCGTCACAATACTGTAGTTTTGTTTATTTTTTTCGTACTTGTTTTGCTCTTTAGTACCAAGCTATTATATATGCTCATTTCGTTGTAACTAAAAAAATTAATATGTTTTGTTGTCAATCGTCTTTCCGTTGTACACCATCGCTTCATTACGGTACATTTCATTCTGGGGCATCAAAATGAAAAAATGAAATGTCTCGACGAATAGATTCGCCATTTATCGCTCTGATGCGTCAACGCCATCAAATTGAACATCTGAACTTTTGCGTAGCAATTAAAATCGTGTCAGCAACAATTATGAAACAAAATAGTAAATTAGTGTAATATATTGTAATATATTGGGTTTTTATAATCGTAATCGTAATGATACTTTAGCTTGCTGGTTTTGGCATCGTTTGATTAATTCATTCTTGTGTTCTTGTGAATAAACGTTTGTTGCATGTTCTTGTGTGTCGTGAGTATTTTCATGATGTATCGTAGCTTTGAGTACAAGTTATGCTAAGCAGTATTGCTTTATTTAAACTTAGTAATAAGTTATCATAATGGCGACGAGGTAAAAAAAGTAAAAGAACGTAAAACGTAAAAATGAGCAAATTAGGCCTCGTGGGTTCTTTACATGCGTTCAATCCTGAACAAGACGACATAAAATTTTACATTGAACAGCTTGAACATTTTTTCCTAGCAAATGACGTCGAAAAAGATAAGAAGGTGTCAGTATTCATTTCTGCAATTGGAAGTAAAGCTTATAAAGTTCTTCGGAATTTGCTTCTGCCGAAATCGCCAGGTGACTGCAAATACGAAGATTTGAAAGGTACTCTAATAGCGCATTTTAAACCTACACCCATCATCATTGCTGAACGTTTTCGGTTTCACAGAAGAAATCAAGTATCGGGTGAGTCCGTTTCACAGTATTTAGTAGAATTACGAAGATTAGCATCTACTTGTGAATTCGGTGAATTTTTAGATGAAGCTTTGAGAGACCGATTTGTCTGCGGACTGAGTAACGAAAACATTCAAAAGAGACTTCTTGCGAAGAAGGATTTGAAATTGTCGGCTGCGGTAGAAACTGCGGTTGCTATTGAAATAGCTGAAAATGATGCTGCAAATATGAAGGCATTCACACCAGCTGTGAATAAGGTTCGCCGGACTGAACAGGGTATCGCAAATGCGAAACCTCATCCACGTAAAAACTTTGCTGCAAATACAAACGGTAAGAGGAAATTTAAATGTTATCGTTGTGGTGCTACACATGATTCTGATAAGTGTAAATATAAAAATGCTACTTGTCACAAATGTGGCAAAACAGGACATATATCACCTGTGTGTAGAAGCAGTGGTTCATCAACTAAAAAGGTCGAAGTAGTCGAAAGCGAATCTGAACTTTCCCTCTATGCTGTGAAATCAGTAAATCAAGTTTCCAGTAGTAAAAAGTACATGATTTCGGTTGCTATAAACGGAAAAAGTTTAGACATGGAACTTGACACAGCCGCTGACGTTTCTATTGTATCAGAAATTTGGGTAAAAAACTGTTTATCGAAATCTAAAATTTTGACATCATCTACTAGACTGAAAGATTACAATGGAAAGGATATTCCAGTAGTTGGAGAAATTCTTGTAGAAGTTAAGTGCAACAATCAGTGCGAAACTTTACCATTGGTTATCGTGAAAGGTGATGGTGCGGCTCTTTTCGGAAAGAACTGGTTATCGGTTTTTAAATTAAATTGGAGTGAAATATTTTCGGTATCTTTGGAAAATGGAAATAGTGTTGAGGCGCTTAAGAAAAAATACAAAGATATTTTTCAAATGAGTAACACGCCAATTAAACATTTCAAAGCCATTCTTAAAATGAAGGATAATTGTCAACCTATTTTTTGCAAAGCAAGACCGGTTCCGTATGCTGTAAAAAAGGCTGTTTCTGATGAAATCAAGCTTTTGGAGCAGAGAGGAGTTTGGAAGTTTGTAGAACATTCAAGATGGGCTACGCCGCTCGTAGTTGTGCCAAAAAAGAATGGAACTGTTAGATTGTGCGGCGACTTCAAAGTCAGTGTCAATAAAATGCTGGATGCAAATCAGTACCCTTTACCAACACAGCAGGATTTATTTGCAACTCTTCGAGGTGGTAAATATTTTACCAAGTTGGACTTAACGCAAGCTTACCAACAAATAGAATTAGATGAGGCATCCCAGGAACTGTTGACACTCAACACTCATCTTGGGTTAGTTAGACCTACTAGGTTACAGTATGGTATTACTTCCGCTTCTGCAATATTTCAATCAGTTATTGAACAAATTTTGCAAGGTTTTCCTTCAGTTATTTGTTTTCAGGATGATATTTTAATTTCTTCAGCTATTTGTTTTCAGGATGATATTTTAATTTCTTCAGCTACAAAAGTTGAGCATGTTCGTTTGTTAGAACAAGAACATGCAACAAACGTTTATTCACAAGAACACAAGAATGAATTAATCAAAGCGATGCCAAAACCAGTAAGCTAAAGTATCATTACGATTACGATTATAAAAACCCAATATATTACAATATATTACAATTAGAACAATATTATTTCATTGCTACATTTTACTTTCTTCTATATCTAATATATAGAAGAAAGTATTGGTTTCGTGAAAATTTTCGAATGTCGAATTTTGACGGATTTGCACGTTTCGAGGTGCGCTTAGTCCATTTCGATCATTTTTGGAAAATTTCTGTCTGTCTGTGTGTCTGTCTGTGTCTGTGTGTGAGTCTGTATGTGTGTGACCAGTTTTTGTGGCCACGCTAGAGCAAAAACCACTGCATGAAATCGAACAAAAATGTTTGCACATATGTACCACCATGTGAACTGGCGCTTTGTTTAGCGAATTCCTCAAAGGGGGGTGGAGCAATCAAACGTGTTCTGCGCGTGGGTGATTGCTATATCTCAGGAAGTAACCGGCGGAATCAAACCAAAATTGGTCCATATGTAGACCCTACTGAGTACAGGTGCTGATTCAATTTGCGTGTCAATATCTCGAAGGGGGTGGAGCAATCGCACGTGTTCTGCGTGGGGGTGATTGCTATATCTCAGGAAGTAACCGGCGGAATTAAACGAAAATTAGTCCATAGGTAGACCTTACCGAGTACAGGTGCTGATTCAATTTGCGTGTCAATATCTCGAAGGGGGTGGAGCAATCGCACGTGTTCTGCGCGGGGGTGATTGCTATATCTCAGGAAGTAACAGGCGGAATCAAACGAAAATTGGTCCATAGGTAGACCCTATTGAGTACAAGTGCTGATTCAATTTGTGTGTCAATATCTCAAAGGGGGGTGGAGCAATCAAAAGTGCTTATTTTGTCATTGCACCTACTGTATCTCGAGAAATATTGCTGAGATTTGAATGAAATTTGGAATAACACTAACCCAATATGGAAGCAAGCATCGATTAAATTTTGGCTCCAATCACCCCAGGGGGAGGGTGGTGTGGTTTTTTCGCTTAGTCAACAATGCGAAAAATTAATTCATTAAAAAATCGCTTTCACGCTATTTAATTATCAAAACAGCTGAAAACTTTCAATGATTTGAAATTTTTAACTGTTGCCAATTTCTTTTTACTAACAAAGAAAATGTTTGCAATTAATCAAAACAAGGCTTTTGTAATGATTTCCAATTTCGCTCATTGATTCGGCATTTGCAGGGTTCCCAAGTAGCACACATTCGTTGTTTAAACGTTGCAAATCCGTTAGGCCATCCGTTGAAACAACGTTAGTATCAAACGTGTTTTCAACGCTAATAGGTCTCGTTGATTATGCTGTTTTTCAACCAAATGTTTCAACCTTAAAATAACGCAACACTTTCCGTTGAAACAACGTTGGTATCAAACGTGTTTCCAACGCTACTATATCTCGTTGTTTATGCTAATTTTCAACCTTTTTTTCCAACGTTGAAAAAACGGTAACGCCTACCGTTAAAATGACGTTTGTATCAAACGTGTTTTTAACGCTAATATGTCTTATTGTTTATGCTATTTTTCAACCATTTTTTCAACGTTGAAAAACCGTTAATGCCGTCCGTTGTAATTGCGTTTGTATCAATCGTGTTTTTAACGCTAATATATTTCGTGGCTTATGCTTTTTTTTTCAACGTTAAAAAAATTAACGCTTTAGCCCTGGTTTCCTAGGAGTGAAATCGTCGATTTCTGGCGAGGCAACGGTCGCCGCCTTCTTCCGTGCATGCTCCTGAGCCCCTCAGATTGACGTCGCTTCACGTCCCGCTCCAATCAAACTGGTTCTGATTCCAGCGTGCAGTCGCGCCCGGCGTCGGCGACGATTGTCGCGTTCTAGGAAACCAAGGCTTTTCTGTTGAAATGACGTTTCAAGCGTGTCTTTAACGCTAATATGTGCTGTAGCTTATGAAAGCCCTCTTTGAAAGTTCGCTGTAATAAACGTGTATTATGTAGAAATTTTCCATGAACATCAGAAAGGCTTTTTTACTTCCTCTTACGTAGTAAAAAGATGCATTGTGATCGCAAAAAAAAAAAAAAATCACTCAATTTTGGTTTTAAATTTTGATTTTGCTCACCCCCGAATGAATATTGAGTAGTTTTCTCGACCTGTCAGCACGTGCATATCTATACCTACCAACATATAACCAGTCGAAAAATATTTTTCAACCACCCCCGAGTTAATTACGACGAGTTTTCTCGTAACGTCTGTATGTACGTATGTATGTCGCATAACTCAAAAACTATCCACCGTAGAAGCTTCTAGATTGGAATATAGACTTTGAGAGGCGTCTAGTTGTGCACCTCCCCTTGTGGTTGCATTCGAATGTTCCCAAGGGGGTGTTTTCCCTCTTTTGGGGGTAAATCACTGTTAATTGCAGACAAGTGATATGAATTGGTGCGACCACTTGGCGATATATCGCCAAGCTTTTGGTCGCCAAGTATTTGACGCGACAAATGTGGCGAAAACAATTATTTTTTGAATGTGGGCTCAATTTGGCGCTATTGGCGATATTCTGCGAAGAATCCACTGAATGAAGTTAAAATCAGAGATATTTAGAAAATTATTCATTGTAAAACATTTTTTTGCAATTTTTCGTGGCAAACTAGGGGGTGTGAATGCTTGAATTGTTATCTTGCTCACTCCAAACACTATTTTAACTCCTAAGGCATCTACTAAGAAATTTACACGTAAAAGGAAGTAGTGTGAGGTCCATATCAGATCTTTTTGAATATTCTTCTATTAAATAAAGAATTAAATATGAAACCTTTGCTCTAGGAATACTTCACACATGTATCTATCCACACATGTCACAAATCGGTAATAGACAAAAAATGTCGCAAAAAAAGGAAGAAAGAAAAAGATATAGTGCAACACTAAAACTCGACAGCAAGTAAAAGAAAATTAACAAGTTTATTGCTAACATGTGCAATGAATAAAATTTAAATAAAAAATATTACTATGATATACATTATGTTACATGTAATTTTTTTTATGACATTAAGTTTTGAAAAATAAAAGATATACAGTTGGACCCAGTACAATACAAGCCTTTGCAATGAAAACGAATTTTAAGATTAGAGAATTATAAATTAAACAAGATGAAAGACTGAAACTAAATTGTTTCATAAATCAACTGCTAGACAAAATTAATCATTTAAAAACTTTATTCTTATACAAGTAAGAGAACTTGTTCGGTGAATTTTAAATTTGAGCATACATAAATTTAATAAAACAGATACTTAATAGACTCGAAAATCCACAAATAAAAATCCATCAGTCATATAATACAATACAATACAATATTAAAAACTTACCAAATCATAATCAATAAATTACTTCACTCAAGTCCAAGCTCTCCTAATAAATGTTTCCCCAATAATAAAATCTAAATTTAACCAAACAATATGTAGCACGAAGATTAAGTAAGCATGTGCAAAATGCAGCGAAATACAAAATAAATAAATATTAAATGACAAAATTATTATACAATGTATTTTTTAAGGAAACATTCACATTTGATTTTTTTTTTTTTTTTTGTTCCAGCAGTGTATGCTTGAAGACTAGTTTAAATGCTCCATTCGATATTCTTATCTTTTGCGTTTTTGCGGCATCGACTCTGTCGTACAGCATCTGTAAAGCAGAAAAAAGTGAACTTATATGAAGGATATATATATATATATATATATATATATATATATATATATATATATATATATATATATATATATAATTTTAACTAAATGTAATTGTTTGAATTATAACTAATTTTTTTTTTTTTTTTGTTTAAAACTTAGCAACAATGTTTTCTTAATCACTTTTATTTCTTTTATTTTCTCTCTCTCTCTCTCTCTTTTAAATAGTTTTCATTAATCAATGAGTGTTGGTAGGATTTAGTTAGCAAAATTCCTAGTGATTTCAGTGTTATTTCATACGATATAGGAGAATAATTGGAATTTTCTATGATGTTTAAGGGAGACTTCGCAAGAGATTTTATCATTAAGAAGTTATCAAAATACAAGCTTATCCTATTAGCAATGTATTTCTAATACGAGGCAGCGAGAAGCAAAGGGATGTAAGTGCAAAAATTGAAAATTTGAAGAAACTAGTTGGAAATTCTCTATTTCATTTTGGGACAAAAGATAGTACTAAAAGCTCTAATAGTAAAGTTGATAGAAATTTTATACATAATTTTCATGCAATAGTTTACTGCTTGCTAAATTCGTAAAACATGACCAAGTTAAATATAAGTAAAAGAAACTTACGATTCAATGAAGTTTTCCGGCAAAAAAAAATCGAATCGGTCATCTGGAAACAGAAAAAGCCATTATAAATTGATAAATAAGTTTAACAGCATTTTTAAAAATTATATTCCAAATGCAGCTTAGTAAAGCTGCATTTGGAATATAATTGTAAAATCTTTTACTTTTAAGAGGTCCACAATTAAGCCTTAAACTGAATGTAGATCAAGAGGACTTGGTTCTTTTTGACACTTTGTTTGTTTCTTAAGATTTTTACTTATTTCATGTTTGTTTTCTAAAAGGTTATGATTAAAAACACATTTTCCACATTAAAAGCAAAAACTAATTTAATAGAAAATTTAAAGTTTGATTTTTTTAATTTGAGAAGTTTAAGACAATCTCCATTTTTTTTCATCAATATTTTGTTAAAACCCTTTGGGCGCCATGGGTTCTACTTTAGAACCACTTAATAATTTTTTTCTGCCTCTAAGTAATATATTTTATTTTTTTGAAATTAACTTGAGATCAATAATTAAGTTCCTAGTTCCATTGGTACTTTTTTCCAAAATTCTGGACGGTAAATTCATCCAATGAAATATCTAAAAGCGGAATTTTACGTCGCGGCCGCTCAAAGAGTTAAAAATAAATAATATAATTGTTTTTTTCTCCTCATATGGTATGTCAGAGACTTTTTGCTTGAACCGCATTATTATTATTTTATTAATTTAATTAAATTTTAATCACCGAAATTTAAAAAATAGTAGAAAAAATACACTATCTGTTATTTTTTCACTTAAAAATTCGTAACTTTTATAGTTATAAGAAAATTAATCCCAAAATTCTCCTTAGCAGATTATATTGAAATTACAAAACAATTTCAATTTCTTTGATGAAGGTTTTAAAGTTTAGGCCTAGTAATTTCGTGGAAAAGGTTAAACTGAAAAAATCTGGTTTGGACACCACACAACTTCTTTTTACGTGTAAATACCGTAAAGCCGGGTTACTTGGACCCTAGGGGGTTACTTGAGCCCATTACAGTAAAATGATAAAATCTAGGTTTGGTACCTATTAGTTGAAGACTTACACGTAGTTCCTCGTTTCTCTGCTAGGTAGAAGCACTCTGCAGTCTCTAACGCTAGTACCAAACCCAGATTTTATCATTTTACTGTGGGCTCAAGTAACCTCCTTGTGGGTCCAAGTAACCCGACTTTACGGTAACTTAGTAGATGCCTTAAGTGTTAAAATAGTGCTTGCAGTGAGCAAGGTAGCTGTTCAAACATTTACACCTCTAGTTGCACGAAACAATGCAAAAAAATGTTTTACAATGATTAATTTTCCAAATATCGCCGATTTTAACATTATTCAATGGATTTTTTGCAAAATATCGCCAATAGCGCCAAATAAACCAAAATTCAAAAAAAAAAAAAAAAAAATTGTCGCCAACTTGGCGATAAGTCGCCAAGTTGGCGTCAATCACTTGGCGACCAAAAGCATGGAGATATATCGCCAAGTGGTCGCGCCAATTCATATCATTTGAGACTGCATTGAAATGAACTGATTTACCCCAAAAAAGGGGTTAAACACCCCGGTACTTACGTATTATCGCAACCAGGCAAAACCGCCAAACTTGGCGACCCTACTTATTTACGATAATACGGCAACCCTACGTATACGACAGCCCTAGGGTTGGCGCGATTTTTAAGTTTGCAAAAGAAAGTATGAATTGAAAGAAAATGTACATTTATTAAGTACAGATAATTTTTAATACAGTTTTTAATATTATTTTGTTGTAAAATATAAATTAGCAATTACACCCTTCCGGTGTCAAATTTAAATAAGTTGTAGAATTATTTTTTCGGCGGAAATATTTTGGCTATTGCTTTTAGCAATGCTTGAAAACCGTTTTCGCCATTAGCCGCTTGAGTTTGGCGCCATATAAATTCGATTAGGTATGAGTCAAGATGATGACGGGCTGTTCCTCTCTGTTTTTTGTTGCGCCATTTGGCTGAGCCCCACATGCGCTCTACATTTTGTGTGTGAACGCCCGTGTCGGGATCCACAAAGTTATATTTGTGATTGACAGTTCCATGCAGGAATCCAGCATTTTCCAACTCACTTGTTTGGTATCCTTTCCAGCAATCCGAATAAATAGTGCTTCCTTCTTCGATATTTTCGCAAATTTTTGTCATGAGGGTAACTGCGCTTCTGTTAGGCACAGTAACCAAAAAAGTCTCCTTCGTTTCTCGGCAAATTCCGCCAAAAACCCATTGCTGTGGTAGTATACGCCCAGCGTTATTTTTTCTTTTAACAAATAAACTTTCGTCTATTTCCACAATGAGTCCTTCACCGCCTATTAGCTTTCTTTCTTTTTCGTCCATTTCAAGGGCACATATCTCCCGCATGTAACTGTTCCAATCTATAACAGTTTTGTCCGCAATTCCCATCTCTTCTGCACAAAATTTAATTGAGGTTAACTCTTTACACCAACAGTAAATGAAGTGCACCGCTGTCACGAATGAAATTCGGCTACCTTCAAACCAATTTCCGGCTCTCACGCCAATGTGTTGGTTGCACTCTTCGACGTTACATTTCCAGAAGATTTGCTTTCCAAAATACAGTTTCATTTTATGTGAATTTTTACAAGTACGTTCGTTCTGTATAATTCCATATCCCTGTAATAATTCAACAGCATCTTTTTCACTCGCAGGCAGATCCCAAATACCCATAGTTAAAGTATTTCACAGCATTCCATCTAACCAGTGAGCAAAAAAAATTCTTTACGAAAAACCACGTATAACACGTAGAGTTGCCGGAAGTAGGATCGCCAAATGTGGCCATTTTAGGGTTGCCGGACGTATTTAGGGTTGCCGTAAGTAGGGTCGCCAAGTTTGGCGGTTTTGCCTGGTTGCGATAATACGTAAGTACCAACACCCCCTTGGAAACATTCGAATGCAACCACAATTGGAGATGTACAGCTAGACTATATTATTCCTGATTTTGTCCCATTAAACTGACTGCTGCATAATTGCTGATAGTTTTTTCGCACGAAACTTATGTTTCATACAGTAATCTCAACCTTGCATTCAAAATATTTCGAATATTTGATAAAAATGTGTAAAAACTACATTTTTTATTTAAATATTGTTTAATAATCCTTCTAAGCATCTAAATATATTTTTTTATTTCTTAAAAATGATATGAATCCGCTAGTTAAAAAAAATAAACGTAATAAAATTGTAAACACAGAATATTCTTCCGACAACTATTTTCAAAATGGCAGCCGATTCCAAAATATCAATTCGAAATAATAATGCTAGAATAGCGTTTCTTCTTTTGAAGTTTTCATATCTATCTATCTATCTATCTATCCGATGAGCCGTATGGCTCAAAAAGTAAAAGAGGACTGCGTACTCTTGCGCCTAGCCTCTATTGTTTGGGGAAGATTTTAAGTCTGTTCTCTAGACGGCGTCCTTGGTCGAGAATGGAGAAAAAAAAAAAAAAAAAAGGCAGAAAAACCAGAAATCAGGAAAAAAAGGCAGAGATTGCCGATGGAATTCCATCAAGCGATAAAATTTTGAAATCCAAAAAATCATTGATGTGAGACAATTCTTGTGGAATTTTCTTCATTAGGTTGATTCTGGCATTACTAAATTTTTTGCAGTGTTGGATGCGATGGGTAACTGTATCCATTTCATTGCAGTTTGAACACATGGGAGAAGATTCGATTTTCATTCTGTGAAGTTTTTCTTGCGTGATATAACAGTTAGTAATGAGTCTGTTAAGAAGGACTTCCTCTCTTCTATTTTTGCATTTTATTTTGTTTTTCAAGGGGATTTGTCTTCGTTTGAATTTGTCGTAGTATTTGCTTTGTTTCCATCTGCTTTCTCTTTCGTTTAGCATGTCAGATTTGATTTTGTTAATGCAGTCTTTCCATGTTGAACATTGGATGCTTGGAGTGGTATCATTGTTTACTGCTTCCTTTGCAAGCATGTCTGCTTTTTCATTTAGCTGTATGCCAGTGTGACTAGGGATCCATATTATTTTGATTTGGTTATTAGTTGCTTGCATTTTAAGGATGTTTCTGGTAGCCGATATTGAGATGTCTTCTTTCTTTTTTTTATTTTCAATTGCTTTGACAACACTTAAGCTGTCTGTTAAGATTGCAGTTGGTTTTGTGTTTGAAATTAGAAATTTTGCGAGATAATAGATAGCTGTTAATTCAGCTGTGAATATAGAGCACATATTAGGAATTTTTATTTTTCTTTCAATTTCACTGTTTTGGTTAGTGATGCCGAATCCGACTTTGTTATTCATTTTTGACCCATCCGTGGCAAAAATTTGAAAGTTTGCATTTTCTTGCATATATTCATTGAAAATTTGCTTTATTACTTCTTCGTTTTTGTTTGAATATAGGAATTCTTCTTTGATAATTATTTCTAAATTCGACTCTTGCCAGGGTGGGATGTCTTTACTGTTAAAGAAATTGCTTTCACAGATCATACTTTTGAGGCATTCTTTGGTGTAGTTGGTGGCTTCAATTTCGAGATCATTTCTTGAATTTTTATAACGGGAATTAAAGAGGAATTTGTTACTTGGATTTTTTTTATAATATTGCTTCAATGTATGTTTTATTAGGTTCCATTTCACTCTTATTTCATATTCATCTATTTCTGTCATCTGTCTTATGACATCGTTAGGTGCAAAGGAGTTCAATTTTAGGATTTCTCTTAATGTTTTATTTTCTAAGACGTTTATTTTCCTCCTATTGGCTTTAGTGTCTTTCGTTCTTATTATACACCCATAATTGATTTGAGGGATTATTATTTGCTTCATTATTGTAATCAGATCAGAGTTCTGCATTCCAGTTTTCTGGTTGCTTAAAATTTTAAGGACGTTAATGCTTTTATTGACTTTTTTTTCTATTTGTTCTGTATGCTTTTTCCATTTCATATTGTTATCAATTATCACGCCCAGGATTTTATGATGTGATTTCCATGTGATATCGGTGTCTTGAATTTGGAGTTTGAAGATTGGTTTGACCTTGCACGGGGACATGTTAAGGATGACACATTTTTCTGGGGAAAATTCTAGACTGTTGTTTTTAGCCCATTTGGTGATTTTATTAATTGTATTTAGAACTAAGACCATTGCTTGGTCATTGTCTTCGTGATGGATTAAACAAGTGATATCGTCTGCATAGGCGAATAATTTGCTGTTATTGTTTTGAATTTCATCCAAGTCGGCGATAAAGCAATTGAACAAAAAAGGCGATAAAATAGAGCCTTGTGGAAGGCCTTGTTTAAACGTTTTTTCGTCCGATAGGTTGTTTCTCCATTGTATGTTGAAGGTTCTGTTCGAGAAAAAATCTCTTATCCAATTTATGACTTTCTCGTCTAAGTTTGTTTTGTATAATTTATTGATTAGCAAGTTATACTGTACGTTATCGTATGCCCCCTTTATGTCTAAGGAAATCAAATAAATAAATTGTTTTTTTTCTCTCGCGTTTCTTATTTCATTCATCATTTTATATAGGCAGTCTTCTGTCCCTCTTTCTTTTTTAAAGCCGTAGATGTAGTCTGGAAATAATTTATATTTTTCTTCCCACCAAACTAGTCTTTCCAGAATCAGTTTTTCCATTAATTTGCATGTACTTTGCGTTAGTGCTATCGGCCTATAGTACTTTTACCTCTTTACTACTTTTATTTGGTTTTTTGATTGGAATAATGATGGATTTTTTCCATAAATCCGGTACTTTACTAGTTTTGAGACTATGGTTGTAGATTTCAATGAGAAGATTTTTGCCTTCATCAGGCAGATTTCTCAGCATTTTATTCGAAATTTTGTCGGATCCGGGAGACGTGTTTTTGAGGTTTTTGATAGCCGCATTAAGTTCATTTTTGGTGAAGGGGTGAGATAGGTTACATCTATTAGTTATTTTTTGAGTAATTATGTTGATATTGCTCGGGGTGTTGGCTTTTGAAAAAAAGTAGTCAGCAAAAATGTTCGCTTGATTTCTTTCATCAAGGATTTTGTTGCCATTTTGTTCGAGGACCATGTTGCTTTCTATTCTCTCTCTTTGTATTCCGTTTTTTAGCTTATTGACCGACTTGTAAATGTCTTTGGTATTTCTAATATTGTTATTAATTTTTGCCCAGAAATTTACCTTTGCTTTTTTGATTGCCCTTCTAAAAATGGCCAACTTGTACTTGTACTGAATCCAGTCTTTTAAAACTTGAGTGTGGGTAGCTTTGTTGAATGCTTTGTTTTTCTTCTTTTTTTTCTTGGCACAATCATAATTCCACCATTTTTGGTTATGGGCATTGTCTGTGTAGGATATTGTTTTGGAGTTTTCGTTTGTGCAGTTATAGATGATATTATTGAAGAACTTTAAGAAGTCTGATATGTGCTCAATGTCTTCATCTTTTGAGAATTTCTCATTGATTTCATTGGTAATTTGGTTTTTGGTTTTTTCCCAGTTTGTGTACTTTTTTTTAATTACTTTTTGAATTCTTTTCTCGATGTTTTTTAAAAAAAGAGGAAAATGGTCGCTGCTGCCTGAGTCTGTGCCATAATGAATGTTGAAATTTAAGGCTAAGTTGTTACTTACACAAATTAAGTCTAAGATGCCATCTTTTTTTCCCTTACTATGGCGGGTGGGAGTTTTGTCATTCATGATACACAAGTCATTATCAGAGAACCAATTAAATAATTTGTATGCTGTTTGGTGACTATATGAATCACCAATCGAAACATGTCTGGCATTAAAATCGCCAACAAAAATTTGATTTTTGTTTTTAATTTGAGTTAATACATTTATAATATCATCTTTAATTGGTCCTGGCGGGCGATAACAATTTATAATCTGAATGGATTTTTTATTTAAGTTAATTTTAACACTGTTAATTTCAATCTCAGACACACCGCAGTTGACCTGGATTTCATAGGAAGGGATTGAATTTTTAACATAAATGCACACACCGCCTCCTTTTTTCGGAGGTGCTCTCTCCTTGTTATAGCAAATATAATTAGAAAGGGAAGGAATTTTGGTGTCGTCGCACCAGGTTTCTTGAATGCAAATTACGTCCGGCTTGGACCAAGAAACAAAAAGTTTAAGAAAATCAATGTTGCTGCATAAACTTCTGCAGTTCCAAGAAAACAGAAAGAAAGCCATGGGGAAAAGAAAATGAGGGGGGTTACCCAAGGATGTCCCCACTAGGGGTGACCTCCATATCATGCGTCATATTGCTGGGACTGCCTAAAATAGCGTTTAGTTCACTAGTTAGCGAATCTTCACCATTGGACGCGTTGTAGAAAACGTCCGTTTGGGTAGTTGCTCTGTACTGTATTATAAGTCGTTTTTCATGCTCGTTTAATTCTTCTATATCGTTTGACCTCTTATTATCGAGAGTGTATTTCACGTTTTGTAATTCTGTTTTAATGGTTTGAATTTCTTGTTTAAGTAGTCTGATTTCTTTATCTTTATTTTCTAGTTCTTTTTTTAGGTTATCTATTATTATCTTGTCTTCATTAACAGAGTTTTCTTTGTTGCTTTCTTCTACTATTTGTGCGTATGATTTGCGTTCTGGATATTGCTTGTTGTATTTATTTTCCGTGATTTGCGTGATTTTAGGGCAATTTTTATCGGTGGCCGAATGATTTCCCTTGCATCTGAAGCATTTTGACTCTTTTCCACAGGCTTTGTGGCCTTCCCCGCAATCTGGGCATTTCAGTTCCCCTTTACAGTACTTTTCGATGTGTCCTAACTTAAGGCACTTGCTACAAATTCTAGGTCTCTCTATGTATTTTTCTACTCTATATCTTATTCGACCTATTTTTATGAATTCCCGGTTAGTGTAGCCAAACTCTTTAAATAAGATAACTGGAATTGGTTCGTTGGTACCCTTTTTTTTAAAGCGGCACACCTGCGCTACTGTAATATCATTTTCCTTTAGCTCAGTTGAAATATATTCTAAGCTTAGGTCCGTGTTTACGTTTTTTATTATAAATTTTGTGCAAATATAGTCCTCTATTAGTCTGGGACTAACTTTAACTCCCAGGAAAGTTTTAAGTTTTAAGCATTTTTCTATTGTTTTGTATTCTTTGGTGGTAACGATAACATTTCCATTTCTGGAGAAGGAAACCGTGTCTTCCTTAGATGTTATGTTATTAATTTCTTTATGGAATTGCGTGCCTTTGTTACTTGGTATTGAATTATCGATACCTGATATAGCTATTTTTACGTCAATGGCATTTTTAACTTTTGCTGCTTTGAATTTTTCTGTTATGCTTAAGTTGGTTTCATAAACAAATGGATTCGTTTTTAATGTTTTATCCACTCTATTATTATTATGTTCGTTGTTGTCGCTCTTCCTCTTTCCACCCATGAGACGGTACCCTACACCATGTGTAGGGTAAGAAATAAAAGAAAATAAAAACCTTACCTATTTCCCAAAAGGTTAAGGAGAAAAAGCCGTCTAGGCATATAAAAAAAAGAAATGACTTAATACTCAGGAACAAACAAGACTTCCACAGATACACACTTCCACGCGACGCGACACCTCACGGCAGAGAGCCACACCGCCACCTTCATATCTATCCCAAAATTAAATTACGATTTCCTTTAAATATTTGGATGCATCTTCTCAAAATTCACATAATCAATGAAATTAAAAAGAAAAAAAAAAGAACAGGAACACAATTAACCAATTACTACATACAATTTTAATTTTAACGATGCACATAGATTTTTAAAATTTTATACGTGAATGCAGATAACTATAAAAGAATACGAAAAATGTAAAACAGAGAATTATAACACAAAAAACAATACGGAAAATGGAAAACAGAGAATTATAAAATATTTTATAGTAAGTAAAATACAATTTCCAATACTTTACGTACCTTTGAGATGAACATTCTTTACAAATGTTTTTCTTTGTCTGCCGTTGAAGTAATGGCTGCTTGCAAGAGAAGACGAGAGTGTTGAGATGTAGACTGCTGCTGGTTTTGGACTTAGTTTTCAACTGAAAACATTTGCGTTACAAAAACGTTGTAAAATCGTTAAAAACACAACTTGATTTTCAACGGAAAACATTTGCGTTTTAAAAACGTTGTAAAATCGTTAGAATCGCAACCTAACGGATTTTCAACGGTGGCAACGATTTTAAAACGTTAATTCAACGAAGTGTGCTACCTGGGTTATTAATTTAATTGGGAAATTGGAGTTGTTTCCAATTATTCGGACGAGTACGTATTTTATTTTGCAACTGGAATTCATAAGATAGATATAGAAGAAAGTTTCGTGATGGCCACGACAACTAGTTGGAAAATGTCTGTCTGTGTGTGAGTCTGTATGTGTGTGACCAGTTTTTGTGGCCGCGCTAGAGCAAAAACTACTGCATGAAATCGAACAAAAATTTTTGCACATATGTACCATCATTTGAAATGGTGCACCTGACTTTTTTTAGCGATTTCCTCCAAGGAGGGTGGAGCAATCGCATGTGTTCTGCGCGGGTGTGATTGCTATATCTCGGGAAGTAACCGGCGGTATCAAACGAAAATTGGTCCATAGGTAGACCCTATTAATTACAGGTGCTGATTCAATTTGCGTGTCAATATCTTGAAGGGGGGTGGAGCAATCGCACGTGTTCTGCGCGGGGGTGATTGCTATATCTTAGGAAGTAACCGGCGGAATCAAACGAAAATTGGTCCATGGGTAGACCCTATTGAGTACAAGTGCTGATTCAGTTTGTGTGTCAATATCTCAAAGGGGGGTAGAGCAATCAAAAATGCTTATTTTGTCATTGCACCTACTGTACCTCGATAAATATTGCTGCGATTTGAATGAAATTTGGAATAACACTAACCAAATACGGAAGCAAGCATCGATTAAATTTTGGCGCCAATCGCCCCAGGGGGAGGATGGAGTGATTTTTGCGCTTAGTCAACAATGCGAAAAATTAATTCATTAAAAAAATCGCTTTCACGCTATTTAATTATCAAAACAGCTGAAAACTTTCGGAACAGGACATATCCGCCGCAAATGTTATCGCTCACTTCCAGCCATAGGACATTTCCGCCGCGACTTCTATCCCGCACATGCATTGCAGAGGACAAATCCGCCGCGCCGTTTTCAGAGACTGGTTTAAAATTTTCTTTCTTGACGACAAGTCATCTTTTGGTGACAAGCAGCAAATCTAAAAAAAACACAGTTGTTTCAACTCATAACTTTTAGCACTCCTAAAATTTAGGAAAGAACTTGACAAAATTTTTATTTGTTGAAAAACCTTAACGCACCTTTAACACAGGGAAGAATAATTTTAACCATGCCACAAATTTCAGTTCGAAATTTCCCAGTCTGGAAAAAGTGGGAAGGAGATTGCTCACCTTGCATTAAAAAAGGAAGAAGAAACAAAAAAAAAGAAGTTGAAAATTATGTGCAGGATTTCAGGATAATAGGAAAATTAAAAGGGTCACCTAAAAAAGAATTGTACGTTCCATGCTGCAAAAATAAATAAATAAATACATTTAAACTTCGCCAATTTCACTTCGCCACATATTGCACTTTACCAGCTCAATCGGCGGATTTGTCCTGTCGCAAGGAAAAGGTGGGTAGAGACGCGGCGGAAATGTCTCATGGGGGGGGGGGGTAGAGATAAACTTTGCGGCGGAAATGTCCCGTGCCCAAAACTTTCAATGATTTGAAATTTTTAACTGTTGCTAATTTCTTTTTCTCACAAATAAAATGTTTGCAATTAATCTAAACAAGGCTTTTGCAATGATTTCCAATTTCGCTCATTGATTCTGCATTTGCAGAGTTATTACGGTAATTGGGAAATTGGAGCTGTCTCCAATTATTCGGGCGAGTACGTATTTTACTTTGTAACCGGAATTCATAAGAAAAATATAGAAGAAAGTTTCGTGACGGCCACGACAGCTAGTTTATTTATCGTCGGTAAATTTAAGCGTATATTTTATTAATGCAGGGATGTCAAAATTGAACGTCATTGCTATGTGTTGTTAATTCGAAGAAAGTAGACAGATAAATGAATGTCGTATGACTGAATCATAAGTTGTGACCAACTTTACCTGAAAGGGGAATTTATTTCCGCTAAAAACTAATACCCCCCCCCCCCCCCAGTACTAATAAGGCCTTCGGCATCAATTCACTCTGTACTCCACTTCAGTTAACTATATCAATATTTTTTAACCCTAAAAGATAGGATAAACATCACTTTTTACAGCAGAAACAATATGCTAATAAATGTAAACAAACATTTGGGTGGTCCTTGTTCAGCGCTCTCTAGCTGGCAAATCTTTACCATTGATGCTCTGAGTAATGATACAGCCTGTATAAAACGTTATCTAGTGAAGCCTTGCTCAGCCTTTCACTTCTTCAGTGGGTCGATAAAATAATTACCAAGCGTGCTTGGGAACTAAACCCTGGAGTTCCGTGCTCGGATGACCATTTAGCCGGAACATCTGCTCTGTATCATAGAGCTTTCTGTCCCGCAAATTGATGCAGGTACACTAAGCCCTGTCCCCCGAGGATGGCTGTGCCACTGATTTCATTAATATCACTTGGGAGATCCAATGCCTATTCTATTTCAAATGCTATTATTAATTGCTATCATGAGCAAAACTTCCACCTTAATGGTTCTAGTAAAAACGGAAGTCGTACCTATTCTGCCTTAAATTCGAGTACATAAATCTACTCGGGCTCGGATACGCAAGTGATATTAGTAACAACAGCAGCGTTAATTACATAAAAGGACACTTTTAAAAAACTTAAAAAATACAGAATATAATTGTTTAAACTATAATTTAAGATAGCAATGTGGACAAAATTAGATTTCACAGAAAGAACGTCTTGCACAGTTTGAAGCAGAAAAGGTTTTGTAACGTTGTGTAAAAATTATTTCAAATTAATTTACATGGGAAAAATGTGCTATTTTACCGAAAATCACATGATCAGCCAATAAATAACACTTTTTTTTAACTTTTTTTTTTTATTTTTTAACACTTTTTTGTTGAAAAAATTGAAAGTGGCACGCAGAGCTTTTTTTTGGCCAGAAAGTGGCACTCTTCTCAAAAAGGTTGACCAGGGCCACTCCTGTTCTAAACGGATGTGAACCTGATCATTCCTATTTATTCGAAAGTGACTGGATCGCGCGCGACTGTTCACATATGTATAGGTCTCATATTTATAGGACTTCAACTACCGAACATAATAGTAATTTAAAATCTTTAAAATTAGCAGTTTTGGTTATGAAAACTTACTGCCACATTTAAAATATTAGCACCAATCTAAAGAACGAGTTTCCTTGCGTCGGAAGGAATTTGTTTGAAACTTCCAAATCATGCTAGAATTATTACTATTTGAAATACAATTCTATGTCTTTATTCTCGAGATTAGAAGCAATTTAATTTTTGACGAGCATTGGAAGAAAACTCCGGAATCAAGAACTTTTATCTGTTGTCATTTTCTATTCGTTAACAAATAAAATACTCATTAATGATTTCAATAGATAAAATCATAGTTTTTCTATGGATTTTTGATTTTCCTGCTTGATTCTTTTTTTGTGACAAGCCAAAATTTAGTAGTCGTTATTATCTTTTCTTGTCCGTGTTCTCCCAAGTCATCGAGAAAAATTTAATTGCATATTAGTTTAAATTGTGTTTTGGTCCGAGATGCTCATTTGCGGCAAGTCAGTCGGTTTTCCTTTTCCTCTTTTTTTTTTCTTTCTGAGCAATCACAAATTGCTATATCTTTTCTTCTTGGATCTTAAAAGTCGCGCAGTCCCTCGTTCAAATTAGCAGTCTACCAACATCTATACTACAATGCAACCTTTCTTGGCAAAAACATCGTGACGTCAGCGTGACGTTAGCCTATGAAAAATGAGCTAGATAAAACGTCGCAGCCTATTTGACGAATAAGAGGAGATCGCTGACTGCTTGTGAGCTCTTATTGGCTCCACCCGTAGTGACGCCACTGCCAGGTTAAGTTGCATTTTAGTACAGCGTGCACCAGCCTTTGCTCCTCCTCCATGCAGGATTGAATGACGCGATATTGGCGTCATCTGTTGAGTTACCCGGTATCGAATTTGGCGCACGGATGCGTATCCCTGACGAGGCCCGATCCTGGGTCCTTCATGATTCTAACCGTGTACTTTATCCACTGCGCCATAAAGACTTGACGGTTCGAGGGCAAAGTTGAGTTATGTGCTCTCGGACATACGCCACACATTGCAATTCGTCATTGCGAAAAACAGAATTTGAATTCGAGATGTCAGAATTCATTTCCTTAAATTATTGTTTTCTACTTATATTAAAAACTGAGTATCTTTCTATATTTCTTTCCTTTCTTTCTATGTCATGCTTCTTTCTCCTGAACGCCAATGAACTGAAAGTCGACCCAGGTACCGATAGGTTGGTAATTTTTCAGGCTTAATTAGTTTTAATTTATCTACTTATATTAAAAACTGAGTATCTTTCTCACTATCTTTCTTTCTAACTATCTTTCTTTCTAACTATCTTTCTATCTTTCTATGTCTCGCTTCTTTCTCCTGAACGCCAATGAACTGAAAGTCGAACCAGGTACCGATAGATAGGTAATTTTTCAAGCTTCTTTAGTTTCAATTGATATAATTATACGATTTTAATTAGCGAAGATATCAATTAATAACTAGTCAAATTTAAAGCGATTAAGCCTAATAAATGATTAAATATGAAATCCATTCTTGCAAACCGTCGTTGCTATGAAACGGTGATAACAATGATAATGAGAATTTTGAATGAAGGCTTAACTAAATCAAACACGAAACTCATAAGCGGACCACTTACGTAGAATTTTTATCGCTAGCTACTGGTAATATTTTGAAACATTTATTTGTTGAAGAGCCATCTACTTATATTAAAAACTGAGTATCTATGTCTGCTTTTTTTCTTTGAGCGACCTGAACTTACTGAAACTTTCCTCACCATCTTGAAGGCGTGAAGCATCTCAATAATTCGAATGATTTTTTTATATAGGAAAAAAGTAAAGGCGTGAAGCGCCTGTAAGCGAGCCGCCTTGGCGGGGAGTAGTTTCTTTAAATTTTTTTCTCACTACTTTCAGGGCACGAAGTGCCCGTGCAACGCCGGGCCACGTGCGTGGTATGTCTTGAAATCGAATGAACATTAAATTATATCAAATAATATAATTTCAGAATGAGGTAAAAGTTAGAGAGGGGGGACGTTATGCATCAGCATGCCGCAGGAAGCTAATCTAGCTGCCCTGGCAGCTAGTGTAATTATACGATTTTAACCTTTTGAGGGGCTGCGACGTAAAATTCCGAATTTTGATATTTCACTGGGTCAATTTGGCGTCCAGAATTTTGGAGAAAAGTACCAATGAAACTAGGAACTTAATTGGTGCACTCAAGTTGATTCCAGAATGTTAAACTTTTTTACTTGGGGGGAGAAAATAAGTTACTAAGGGGTCCTAAAGTAGAATACATAGCGCTTAAAAGGTTAATTAACGAAGATATCAATTTTTAAGTAGTAAAACTTAAAGCGATTTATCCTAAATGATTAAATGTGAAATCCATTGTTATAAAACGTGATTGACATGAAACAGTAATAATAATGATAATAAGAATTTTGAACGAAAGCTCAACTATCAAACATGAAACTCATTAGCGGGCCACGTGCGTAGTATGTCTCAAAATCTTATGAGCATTAAATTATATCAAATAATATAACATCAGAATGAGGTAAAAGTTAGGGGGGAATGTTATGCATCAACATGTCGCAGGAAGATAATCTAGCTGCCCTGGCAGCTAGTACAGTAGAACATCCTTCTACAATAGGATTCCATAAAGCATTACTTCTCTCCTTACATTTATGCCACTATATTTTACAACCCGAAAGCACCTTCCATTCCTGGAGCCGCAACAGAGGAAACCACGTCAGGGTTACTTCTCCTCCTGATCCATCACATTTCTGACGGGCCTGACTCTTAATCTCGCCCTCTTCCCACCGCGTAATTCCATCCCTAAAAAGATGGGAGCTTCCCTAAATAAGTAAATTTCTCCCAGGATTGGACGGAATCCACTTTAAGGCAATAAAATATTTCGTGCCCTCTCAGTGCTTGGAGCCCGTGATCCGATCCTGGGCAAAGGAAAGAAAGGTTTTTGAGCGTAATAAATGAGATTTCGTCTTAGAATGGAAAGGTTAAGGGGGTCGGGAAAAAATCCGGAATAGCTTTTAAAATCTCCTTACGGAAACGTTCTTTGATATGAGCGATTTGAGAAGTCCTATGTATTTTATCTATATATATAAAGATGACGGGCTCTGTTTCTCTGTAACCATGGCTATAAGTCCCCACAGCACCAACAGACCTGAAACTTTGTATAAAATTCGGATGTATCCCCGTGATCTGCACATCGAAGGTCGAATTCTTAATTTCGAATTAGTAGTTTTTAAATTTATAAATTAGTCTCATTTTCGGTGTATCCGGCAAAATTGAGGTTGAAAACTTTCCCCCGCACCCTAATATTGTCCAACGCAGGAAAGAGGTTTTTTTTTTCTGGAAAGGAAAAGTTTCGGCACGTTTTTCTCCGTTAATTAGGAGATATTAATTATTCATATTTAGTCAATTTTCAAGGTTAACTCTATACGCAAAACTGAAACACTAGGTCCATTTTCAAGACAAACTGCTCTATCGTCCCTGAAGTTACATAGAGGTTAAATTAGCGTATAGAGTTAAGCCTTGAAAATTGACTAAATTCGAGCAATTACAGTGAACTCTCACTTATGCGCCGGCCCAAGGGACCAGCAGAAAAAGGCGCATAAGTGAGGGAGACGTATAAGCGAACAAACCTATTTAAAGGATTAAAACGCAACATAGGTTCTAATGAGAGAATAAATAAGAATGTTTCAATAGACAAGGGACATATTACTACGGTTTGGCAATTACTGTAACGTAACTACAATGATAAAGAGAAAACAAAAATTGTAGCATACCTAATTATAAACTGTTCCCATTAAAACGATCCATAATAGATAATTGTCCCTCTCCGAGCTCTAATCATTTGCCTTTATTGCTCACGGAAGGCATTTTTTCCGCATGGACTAAAGAGGAAAGTGAAGAAAAATTCCTTTTTTTTTTTAAAGAAAATAAATAAATTTTGTACATTTTACTGAAAATTCGGAGCATAAGTGAAATATTTATCTTTAGAGAGACGCATAAACGAATGATACTATCATTATTTTGCTATGGAATGTGCTAGGACCATTCGAAATCGTCGTATAAGTGAAAAAGGCGCATAAATGAGGCGGCGTACAAGTGAGAGTTTCACTGTAAAATATCTCCTGTTACTTACTTAACTTAATGTCTTTTTGATTTATTTGGCGAATTGTTTTGAGCTCTAACAGAACTTTTAGAAGAATTTAAAAGGTCGTGGAGCACATTTGAATGAAAGAATATAATAATTTTCCTTCAGAGGGTTGGAGTGAATTTAAATTTATTCAGATGACTTCCTTTACAGTTAATGCACGGGCATCGGCATCACCGTCGGGGTACTGCTAGTAATAAAATAAAAATCAAATGATGGTGTAGCAGAAAGTAATAAAAGTAAGATCCCATATAAACGTCATAGTGTCTCTGTTTACCGGAAGCAGCGGAAAGTTCAGAGACTTTGTAACTTTTTTCATTGAATATTTCTGTAATTTCTCAGACATACATTATACTAGCTAACCCGTGCGAAGCTGATTTTTTAAACAGTAGTTTTTTCGAAAAACATTCCAAAATTAAATTGTTATTTTTCACCGATTTAAAGGAAAATGAAATGATATATAATTTGCCTAACAACAACAATAGTAATGCACTTATCAGTAACAGTTAATATATTTCGTGTTTCTATATTAATCTATTTTGCTTTATTTTGTCTCCTAAATTATGCATTCACAGTACCTTAAATGCTGCAAAGAATCAAAACTTCTAAAACAAAACAAAAAAGAAATCGAAACAACTTTTAACAAAAAAGATATTGTTACTGATAAGTACACTAATATTGTTGCTCTCTGGCAATAATATACCGGAATTTCAATTTAAGAAATTACTTTTAAAAATTTCATTTTACATGAACGTCACGGGGGCGAAAAGGTCATTTTCAAAGAACCATAAAATGACTTCTAAGTAAAAACACGGAATTTGATGTTTTTCAAATGGTGTAGCAATTAGAATAGTAGTACATCAAAAGAGATTCAATTGAGCCAATATTAAGATTTTTAAAAAATGCGCTTTTTGAGTAATTGATCTCAAAACAATTTTCAAACATGACTTCCTTGGCTATATGCATTAAAGGATAAAATGTGACACGAAAACGGCTTTAAACTGCTATCTCCGTTCAGTAAAAACATTTTTAATGAGGAAAAAAAATCACAAAAGCGATTAAAATCAGCGATAAAGCCTTGTTCAAAAATAATAAAACGTGTTTCGTGCAGAAACACCGGGATTTGGTGTACCCACTAGTTCGGCACTAAAAGTTCAAAAGAGCTATTTTTTAGATTGTTAAAAAATGGCTTTTTTGAGTTTTTTTATTTCAAAAATCGTTTTTGAAAATTTTCAAAATTTCAACTTTTATTTTCTAAGCTGTACGCATCTAAGGATTACAATAATATATGCAATGAAACTACCGCGTAAAGGCTTCAGAAGCCATCTTTGTAAAACGGAGAAAAAGCAGTTTTTTCAATTATGAAAAAAAATTATAAAATCGGTAACAGTTTTTGTCACCACAAAAATAATTCCTTTTTATTATTTTTATTAACAAACTGAACTAAATTTTCAAAAACGGTTTCTTGGATATTTAATATGTCCCCCGGTTGTTGTACCTACTGTATTTTTACTTCCTTTTACGTAGTAAAGGAAGTATTGTCAGCGCGAAAAAAATTCACTTAAATTTCGGCCTAAATTTTGATTTTGCTCACCCCGAAAGAATGTTGAGTAGTTTTTTCGACCTGTCAGCACGTGCATATGTAACTACCAACATATAACCAGCCGAAAAATCCTTTTCGACCACCCCCGAGTTAGGTACGAGTTTTATTGTGACGTCTGTATGTACGTAGGTATGCAGCATAACTCCAAAAATGTATGCCGTAGAAGCTTCTGGTTTGGTATGTAGGCTCTGAGGGGTCTAGTTGTGCACCTCCCACTTGTGGTTGCATTCAAATGTTCCCAAGGGTGTCTTTTTCCCCTGTTTGGGGGTAAATTAAGTGTAGATTTCAATGCAGACTTCAGCGTTATGAGTTGGCGCGACCACTTGGTGATATGTCGCCAAGCTTTAGGTAGCCAAGCATTTGACGCCAACTTGGCGAAAAAAATGATTTGTTGAATGTAGGTTCAATTTGGCGATTTTTGCGAAAAATCCACTGTATGATGTTAAAATCGGCGATATTTAGAAAATTAAATCATTGTAAAACAGTTTTTTTTTTTTTTTTTTGCATTGTTTCGTGTCAAGCTAGGGCTGTAAATGGTTGAATTATTATCTTGCTTACAGGTTTATCTAATTTACACGTAAAAGGAATGTGGGATCCATATTAGATTTTTTCTTTAAATCGGTAACGGTCATGTGACTTTTCACACCAGCCTGCCTGAATTGAAATGGAACCGACTCAAATTGAGTTATCTACGCTTTAAGAAAAAAAGAAGGGGGGTTTAAATTTCAAATGCTCTTAAAAAAGAAATGAATTGCTGCATTAATATTTTAAATATTTAAAATACAGTTGAAACTTTAAATAAATATTGGGTACATTTCTTATAATCTGCTTAAAGGTCTTAAAATACTGGCAAGTAGAATTTTTTCAAGTAAAGATTAAACAGCTTTTGAAAGTTTAAAAGTTTTTTAACTTTTAACTCTTTTTTTTTTTTTTTTTAAACCAAGGCCCCTATTACTTAAGCCGGATGTTACTATTTTTGCCATTTTCTTTTAGAGCTTTGATTTCCATCTAATAAATTGAGAAGTAATCCTATTCATCCCTCATCCACAGATGGAAGGTTGCAGTACAAATAATATGTATGCAAAAATAGTGCTATTTGTTCTGTCTAATATGTGAAACAAAGAAAATACATGCTGCTGCAGGTGCTAAAAAGAGTGAATTGAGGGGGAGGGACATGATAGGATGTGTGGGATATACTTTCAGTAGAAGAAAAAACAAAAACAACCAAACAGAAGATGAATTTTCTATGCCTTGCATTAGCAATTTGGGGGGAGGGGAAGCAGTCCTTATCAGTGGGTAGTGGATGAAATGGAATATGATTCCATCTTTACAAAACCAAAGCAAAATAAAGAGGGGAGGGGGGGCTGAATGAAGTGAGGATTGGGTTGAGCTTCCTGCCCCATTTGATTTTTATCCTAGCTCAGGGGTAGCCAACCCGCGGCACGCGTGCCACAACGTGGCACCACAGAGCAGTAACAGTGGCACGCGAAGACTTTTTGAAAAAATTCCAAAATTGAAAGGAAAATGTCGATCTCAAAAATATTGATAAAAACTAAAACCCTTGAACTGATAAATATAATGATATTATGACGATTAAGTGTTAGGAGGCTGGCTTACAAACTGTCTTAACTACAATATTGCACAGTACTTAGCGTTAGCTTCGGACATCCAACGAAAGTTGTGACGCTACAGACAACGCTTTGTAAAGCATGTTGTAGTTTGTGCTTGACACGAATAAAACTTTCGATGGAATGTTGATCTGCAAAAGTTCCAGCTACGGGTGATGAATTTTTTTTTAAAAGTTTACTCTGCAAGTAAAATTAAGAAACCAGATTAAACAAAATTCGGTATGGTTGCACAAATGAAGATCCTTAAATTATTTTTGTTACATTACTTGAAAATAATTTGGGAAAAAATCTTCAAAAGTATCATCGAATTATTTATCACTAACTCCTTGCCAAAGAATGAAAGTTTTTCGCTGCTGGTGACCCTGTAGAGTTGTACTGTATTAACAAACTACGCATTAGAGCTCTGAATGTTTTGGGGATTTTTCCCATGAGAAAGAGGAGAGCATGGCAAGTTACTCCTTCATTGAAATGTGCAATAGCTGTCCAAAGGAAAAATAGTCATAATATTTTAGAATTTTAGGGAGTGTGTTTTTTAAAATATCTGGAAGGAAAGCAATGGACTTGCTACTTAGGAATGAAGAATAGCAAATGAATTTAGCTATGTCATCTCTTACTATCCGGCATTTAAGTAATTTAAATTTAAGATAGTACAAAAAAAAGTTTCCTAAACGCCTAAACCAGTATAGGCCATCTACATTCTTTTATGATAAAACTTCAGTTTTTTTTCTCTACTTTGGAGAAAAAGAGAATAAAACATTAAATTTAATACTGAAAGTATTATCAACCCAAATTTAATAATTTTCCAATGATATATTTAGAAAATTTTACACCTATTTCAAGTGTACATTCAGTGTAAAGTTTGATGATTTTCAGGATCATAAAAAAATGCTGATCTTTTCAAATTCTTTGTCTATTTCTCTGCAAGACACTACTTGTTACCTTTCTGAAATCCAAATCAGAATTACTGACCTTTTGCATTGGTAATCGAGCTTACTTCAACAGAAAGTCATCCACATTATGTAGAAATTTGGAAATTTGTACCAACAAAATGTTTATCACGTTTACACTTTAGCCGTCTGATGCTGTTGTAGATTTGGTTCAAAATATGCTTCTAAACAAGTATTTTTTATTATGAATGCAGAAAAATCTAAATACCGTTGAATATTAATTGATAGCATTTAAAACAAACTGCTCAGGATTCTCAAAAACTAATCATAAAATTAAATACTTGGTAAAAAAGATACAGATTCATAAACCACATTAAGTACAGACTGTTTAATTCTTAGAATTGATTGTTTGATGTAATTTGTTTCTTTTTTAAGCATAAGCCAACTGACAGAACTTATATAAGTGCTTATTAACGATAACTCTTAACTTCGGTCTTGTTTTATCTTTATTGTCATTTAGATTTCAAATGCTGAGATTTACGAGAAAAAATGCTTCATTTGAGTAAGAATTACATAGTCAGCCGACCTAAAATCTATTTTTAACTTCTTAAAAATCTTCAGTTTGTTGGAAAAATACAATGTGGCACGCTGAGCTTTTTCTCTCCATATAGTGGCACTCTTCCTAAAAAGGTTGGCCACCCCTGTCCTAGCTGGTAGACAGGGCTATTTTCAGATTGGTTCCTAACACTTTTTCTGGGTTCCTTGCTAGTGAAAAGCATTTTAAATTTTCTTTAAGTTTGATTTATTTCTCAGTCCTTCACCTATACCAAGAGTGAACAGTCTCAGTAGCAATTCCTTTTTAACATATGGTATCTGCTGAACATAAATAATATTAGACAGTTATTGCAAAAGCAATCATATGTATTTGCATTGAATCCAGTATTACATTAGTTTTTTGGTGAAGCTTTACTTCAAAGGGGTTTTTGCATTTTTTAAAACTTAAATTAAAGTTGTTCATAAATGTAAATTAATTAATAACTGAAGTTTCTAATTTTTTTATAAAAAAAATATAAAAAATCGCATTTAAATTTAAAAAATCCGATTTTTCTTTTATTTATTTTTTAAAAATCATTGATTTTTTTTACACCCTGACTAAAACACACATAATGTTATAATATCACACATATAATAATTGTCTTTCATAAACAAAAACAGATTTCATGTATTCGAATAGTTTCAAATAGTTCTCTATCAAAATATTGTGTATACATACATTCAATTAAATTGTTAATGAATAGTAAAGTTTCTTTTGAGTTGATGTTACACAAATTTCCTCAAAAAAAGATAATTTAAGTCCTTGAAAACAAAAGTCTAACAGAGTTTCTCTTTGTCCTGCAAAAATATTTATAAAGTAGTGATGCATTTCCTACTAAACATATCGAAAAGAGTTTATCTAGATGCAATACACATACACCTCCTAATCAATACGATATGATCTAAATCGCACATTTCCTTTTCATTAATACAGAAGTGAAATATTTATTAAAATGTTATGTATGTGTCTTATATATATCTTATAAATCTATCTTATAAATACTTAAAAAAATATTCAAGCAGAAATTCAATGATTTAATAAAAATAAAAAGAACTGTTTTGGTTTGCTTCTTAACAAAGTATAGTAAACATCGAAAATGCGAAAAATCCTATTCTTTCAGCGGATTAAAAGAGATTGCGATTTTCAAAATGAAGGCGTTAAAAGTATGAAAACTGCATGTAAAAGAATTTAAATAAACTTACTTAAGTGCATATAAAAGCTCTAGGATAAACATATAATTTTTACCATCAACACAATTGAAGCAAAAATAAATTTAAACAATTTTTACAAATTTTAACTTTAGGACATTTTGACTCTGATAAAGGACGCAGAATTTCACTTGAAAAATTTTAATTTATGATTTTTTGATAAAAATAAAAAGACATTTCATTTATTTGTCACCAAACTAAAGGCATTTTTCAAATAAAGGCATCAAAACCATAAAAACGGTGAACAAAAGATTTTGTTCAAGTAAAAACAACTTAAATTCATTTTAACATTTCTATTTGAAGAATATTATTGATAATTATCGGTATAATTGCCGAAAATTTGGAATAAATTTAAAAGAAATCCGGAGATGAGGAGATGCATATATAAAATCAAAAATATATTATTTTTTCGGTATTTTCAAACATGTAAATGTCGGAATTAAACAGGGAAATACCAGAAATCCGGTAAAATACCGGAATAATCACCCTTGATGGAATTTGGTGAAGTATAGGGTTGTCAAATGGCCAAAAAATTGAGAACCTATGGTTTAGATTGAACCTTTCAATGTTGTCAGCTGTGTCATTAATACATAATAACTCACTTTTAAGTGCTGAAAAGGCTTTATTTAAACAAGTTTTCAGTTCTTGCACATACATACAATAAATAGATGGACCAAAATGGAAACACAAGCCATTACTTCTAACGCTAATCTTGTATCACAACATCTCAACTTTGCTTCGCCAGGATTTCATAAAAGTTCAATAAAATATTTACATCACTTGAAGAGTTTATAAAAATGCTGGCAGATACAAAAAATGAAAAACAAAGCCAAATCATATTAGATATTTTCAGTTTTCACACAACAAAAGAAAAAGCAGTAGCACAAGACTTGAAATTGGTCTTGTTGTCAAAACAATAATAAAAATAAATTAGCATTTGAGTACAATTGATTAGCAAATGGAAATTTTGCCCAAATCTTCAACAAACCATGAGAAATGCAAACCTAATACATTACGCAAATAATGCTGGGATTACAGCCAAAAAATAGTGTTATGAACTGCACCCTAGTGATTTTGGTGAATACTAAGTACTCTTAAGATTGTTTTTCATGCTACTGCTAAAATTTTCTGCAGTGGAAACATTCAGTTGTAGCCATGCTGAAGGTTTAGTATGTCACCAGCTGCATCAACACACTATTTTTCGACTTCACTAATAACGGAATGATTGAGACTAGTTAAAGTAAAAATTAATTTCATAAAAAAGGGAAAGAAAAACTATTTACAAACAATAACATTACTTACAGTGTTGCAATCATTTTCCTGTCCATAACAAAACCAGGTAAAAGTTAGACATTATCTCTTTTATTAATTGATTTGAACAAAGCAGGTAATGACCTTTTTTTTGGGGGGACTCCCTAAAAATGTTGAAGATCGCAACTAAGATAAATATTTCAGCTTAATCTTGACCATTATATGAACATCCAAAATCTGCTGACAAGACAGCCTATTAGTAAATTGTGTAATGTAATGTAGTGTAGGTGTGCTATGAACTTATTTGTCTTTATGATTACATATTACTTTCATGACCACAGAATAATTTCAGCAATTGGCATAAATGAATTGAAATGTAAGTTTTCACTTTTAAATTAATACAAAAAACAAGAGGATTGAGATATTTAGCTAACTGCTTTAAACTCACTTCAGAATTATTAATAATTTTGATAGTTAACCACTTTCTATCAGCAGCTAACTACTATCCGCAAGTATCACCTGGGCTTAATTTGTATGGGAACTCATCTTCCATACTTCCTTTGAATTTTGTGTGAATTTTAAGATATTAGATGGAATCAAGCCTTATTTATGTGCTATGTTCTGAAGATTATAGAGCTCCTGCACTTAATTTTAAAATTATTAAATTAAGCCCTCATCCAGCCAGAACTAACCTATGTAGGGATTATTACTTTTTGTTTAACTAAAAGTCTTTATATGTCCATAAACTAGTGTACAAGAATCAACAATAATATTAAAACCACAGCCTCTGGGATATTTTTACCCCAAGTCCCCTTCCATGCAGTACTCCTTATTTTTTCACATGTAATAACAAATTTTTAAGAAGCGTTAACTTCTTTAAAAGGCAGGAAAAACTGAACTGAACCAGTAAGACAAGAAGTGAGAACATAGATCATAAGATTGCTAATTAGAAAAACAAGCTTTACTAAAAGCATTCATAAGTTTTAACCTTTGAAAAAAGTAAAAACCTGAATTTAATTTGAAATTTCATACTTCTTTAAAAGCAAGTGCAAATTTCACACATTTCGAATCCAGAATTTTAACATTGTGAATTATAAACATTTTCACAAGTAAGCATCCAACTTTAAAACTTTCTCGTGATTTTTAAAATTTACTAATGCTTCAAAATACTGAAAGCATTTTTTTCGCCTTAAGTTGTTATAAATATAGTAGCCATAAATTTTGTAAATTGCATCTTGTATACTTTTATTGATTTTCTAAAAGGCGTAATAATTCAAGAGTTTTAAATGTGAAAAAGTATTTTACGTTTTGGCTGATAACAACCAATTGCATATTTCGCTTAACAATACATATTTCTGCACTGTTTGCGAAAAGCAATATCAGTAGTCTTTCAAGAAACAAATGCTTAACAAACACACTAGCTAAATTTAAGTTCAAAAACTTTGCTCAGAGATTTGAAATGATTTATGAGGAAAGATAGGACCAAGTTTTTAATGCAAGTAGAAAAAAAAAGTGTGTTTTTTTTTTTTCGATAAAAAGGGGTGGAAATTATTAAATATCTTACAAAGAGATCAATTCAAAAAATACATCTTCATTCAATGGTGATATTCCTGAATGTCAAAATCATTATTGGCAATAATGCAGTTAAACATTTCATTAAAATGCAAAAATACATCTAAATACACATCATTCAATTTTTAAAAATATTCATTAGGACAGTTTTGGCAAAGTGCCTGAAAATTGCAAATGAACCAATTAATATACAGGAACATTCCACTCTTCCCTGTTTCTGTTTTTAAATCATCACAGAATATAAATAAAATACAAATAGTAATAGAATATACAAATCATTAAAACATTTTCAAAAATTCAACAAGCAGAATTCTCAGTTGATAATCAAATCTATACAGTAGTTAATAATAGTTCATATTTTTGTTCAAAATAATGAAATTAATATATACAGGAAAATAATGGCATCAAATTATTCACTTTTGACTTTTCTAATTAAAAAAAATATTGCAAGTTAGTAAAAGCAATACTGTATGCACTTTAAAAACAAATTTTCAAAACTCACATAAAAACCACAGGAAGATCCAAAACTCAAGAAACCAGTTATAAAATACTTCATTTTAAAAATACTATTAATTTTAGATGAAAATTAACTTGCTTGCTAGCAACACTATTCTTTTCAGTATGACACACAATTTTCTTTCATATTCCATGTACTCTGACACTTTCAGTTGCCTGTTTAGTTTGTCCTCTTTTCAACCCCTTTGATGGGGAGGGGGGGGAGGGCATCAAAGAATATTTTTTTAACATTGAACTCATTCATTTGAAGCTCGTGTTGAGGCTTTCAATAAATAATTTCGGAATATTTCTGCACCCAACAAGGCAAAATTCTTTCAACAAATAACTAGTTTTCGGGAATTGGAAATGCTAAAGACAATAGAAGTGGATTCCCATCTCTACCAGGTCAGCTTGAAATAGACTAAGAGAAAAGTACAATGCTGAACTTCAATTCAAAAAGTCTCAGAAAACCTGACATCACAGATGAATTTATACTATGGTACTTCTCTCAAAGAGCTCTGGCGAAATTGGAGTTTCACGCTTATAGCATTTGTACTACTCCGGTGTAATTGGACGCTTAGGACCAATTCTTATTCTTCCCTTTTTACTTCATCTTAAAAGCTATACTACTAGTCAGAATACAAGAACTTGGCTCACCTAAAATCCACAGGTTAGTAATGAAAAGATTTTTCATGAAAAAAAAACCTAATCCTAGGAAAAAGTCTTCTGGATCATGCTATAAAAAAAAATTACTAAAAGTGTCAGTATACAGGGAAAAGGAAAAACAGTGTTTCATTCCAAAAACTACAGCATTGCAACGAGCTAAGTAATTTATATTTAAAACTAATAGTATTTTTCAAATGAAATATTTTATACTAAGTTGAGTGACATTTGAATCATCCTGTATTCTCAGCAGCACTATTTCAGAGATTTTAAAGTCACAATTTCAGCACTGACTTACATAATTAGGGTTTGAAATTTCAGATTCATAGAATAAGTTGCTTTTTACTTATTTTGTACTTAAAATAAAAATTCACAATTTAAGAAAAATGTACAAAACTGAATGGACTACTATCATTAATATATATGACATACAAATGAAGCATAGTTTTGCAGTTATTTGAGAAGCAACTGAATCAACTTTATGACAATGTACATAAATATGATTTTTAAAAATATGAAACTGGTATTTTTGTGCATCAATTTGTAATTTTATCAGCTTGAACAACTGTAATGCATTAAAAACTTGATATTTTTAACAATTGATTCTTAAAGTACAATGTATATAAAACGTACTTTTAAAAAGGTTATTTTTCAAATTTTGTTTTTTCGCACCCAAATCCGCACCCCCCTATCCAAAACTTATCTAGAAACTGTTAGAAATGCTTAGTAAAACTTCTCAGACTATCCACTCTCAATTTTTATTCATAAACTGATGCTATAACATTAAACGCTAATCTACAAAGCTTTTTGTTTGCAGAACTTCTTAAACATAAGTAGCTCTACAGTGACTGGGGAAATTTTTTTAACACATCTACTAAAACTTGGAAAGAGTAACAACAAATCTTCATTTATTCTTAAAAAGGAAATCATAATTAAATAAAATACATTTTTAGACATTGAAATCAATTAAAAGCAGATGAAATAGCTGGATATCACAATAAGATCTTTTTTTTTACTAACTTAATTTACTTAGCTAATAATAGCAATTCTCTCATAAACCTGGTAACTTAGCTAAAACTGAATAGTCCTGAAAATTGAATCAATTAAAAAAAGAAAATCATTTAAAAACATCTATTCTGAACTGCAATTCAAGCATGCACTAAAATCAGAACCATATCCTCCTTACATTATTATGCATAAAGCTAAACATACCATTACACTTATCCTCCTAGGTTACTTACATATATGAACATAATATCAACAATTTTACTCAATACACTTAAGAACAAGCTGTGATAGTATATCTACAAGAGAAATATCCTAGCATCTTTAATAGAAAGCAAACAATACATTAAATTTGGCTTAATATTTGGCATTTAATAACTTTGCTTTATGAAATCCCAAATCCATCGAATTCCCCAACAGTTATATTTTACGACTTTTTATTATCCATAGCTTTTTTTAAGTGATCTGTTTTATGCTCTTTTTTAGAATCAACAAATTTAGCCTCAGATTTTGAATCTGATTTTGTCTTGGACAGCTTTATTTCAACAGATGACACAAAAGTCTTGCCTTTTTCTTCAGCTTTCTTAGAGCTGTCTGAAGCGCTCGAGGATTTATCCAAACCACACTTTTTAGTTAGAGTTCTTTTCATTTCATCATTGGAGCATGATGCACCACCTGTTGATGAGGAAACATTTTTTCTTTCTTTCGGTTTACTCGTTTCTTCAGCTGTCAGTTGAACACTTGAAGATAAAGCAGTGGATTTATCACTGATGTTAGAATTATCTTTTTTGATGACTTCTTCCTTGTTTTTCGACTGAACAGTACTTGATGGTGCAGGATTCTTTTCTTTAGGCTTACTTGTTTCCTCTTGAGAATTTGTATGAATATTAGCAGTTAATGCAGCTTTGTCTTTGGATTTACCTGCTTGTTCATTAGAGAACTTTGAAACACCAGCAGATGAGAATGGCGTTTTTTCTTTAGACTTGATTGATTCTTCTTTAATGGTAGTTTGAATAATATTTGAAGATGAAATATTGGTTTTGGATTTACTTATACTTGTTTCTTCAACATTCTTTTGAATGTTTGAAACACTACACTTATCTTTTATGTTACTAATTTCTTCTTTGGGCAGGTTAACACCAGACAAATGAGATTTATCACTGTTTATAGGTTTTTCAGCAGATTGCTTAGGCTTCTCTACTGTTATTTTTTCGTTTAGATTCTCTACTATAGTTTCTGTAATTTGAGTTTTGATAGCACTGAAATGCTTTTCACATTTTTCCTTATCAACTGAAATTGGAGTTGTATCTTTTGAAGATTTCTCAAATTTACTTACAGTTTTGAAGTCAGACTGATTGGTTCCCACAAAGGAAGACCCTTCTCACTTGCCAAAGTTTTAACATTACCTGTATCTACTACAATGCCTGAGCACTTTTTAAAAGAGCTTTCAGCTTCTGAAGCACCATCTTTCATTAAAGATTCTTTTTGCGGAATTGTTGCAGATTCACCGGTTTTATTTACAATTGAGAAAAATTCAGAAACTGGAACTGGAGCAGACTCGCTCCTTACTCTTTTCAAGCCTGAAGCATCGTATTCAGAAACTCTCTGCGAATGAGCATGCTCTAAATCAGCTGTCATGGAGCAACTTGTGATTTCAATATCAGGAGTAGACGACAAAGTTTTTAGAGTGCTGCTTGTGTTATCACTCACAGTTTCAATGCCTTCTTTATGAGATTCTTGCTCTTCAGCAGCAAATAACTGCTGGGTCAGCAGAGATTTAACAGACTTATCACCTCTCTTTCGAAACTGTGAAACAGTTGATCGGCTTATCCTGCCCTCCAGTCTAGATTTTGGAGTCGTACAGCTATTGTCATACTCCTGAAATGCATAATTTTCAGTCGAAGCATCTGACAAATCATTAAGGCTCTTCCCAACAGCTTCAGAGGAGCCATAGGGTGTAGATCTTTGAGACACTAAACATAACTTAGATGACGCACTATGAGACAAGTACTGAGAACGGGGTGAGGGGGATGAAGCCAAAGCAAGCGGAGAGGCTTGTCCTGAGAAAGATTCACGTTTTACTTTGACTTCAGCAGATTTGGGATGAAGGCGATCGGGAGATAAAGCCCTCCTCAAAAGTGGAGAACTTGGCTCAGCACTTTTTGGCCTCATAAAAGATTTTTTGGCAGACGAACAGATGGTAGCAGAAAGTGGTAATACTGTGGTCGATTTAAGTGTCTGTGCAAGTTGCGGGTTTGATGGATGATGGCCGATGGGGAATGCAAGAGGAGATGGTGATCTGGTCGGAGAAGTTGAAGTTATAGGTGATGGTGAGGGAGTACGAGCCAACGGTGAAAGAGGGATGTGACCAACAGATTTTCTCCTAGGAGAATGGAATGATTGTGTCAGCTTGTGTTTAAGACCATGAAGGGAGCTTGGGCGAGGAAAGTGCGGAAGATGCGTTGAGCTTGCTGGAGAGTTGGGCACACTTGAACTAGGAGAACTGCTCTGAGATGAATTTCCAGTGGAATGAGGAGAATCTGACTGTGAACAAAGTCTAGCAGTGGGCGGCGATCTGGGGCTTTTTGTACGAGTAGGCGAAGCGGGTAAGCAGTCATTTAGAGTTCGTGTAAGAGATTGGAAGCTGCGACTAGGAGTTAGAACAGGAGAAGAACTTGAAACAGAGTGATGCAATTCAGCACTAGCTCTCTTACTGCTCAAGCGTCTGAGCAATGATGCTCTACGCTTCTTATCAGAGTTGGTATCCCTCTTTACTTGAGCAGATTTGCGGCGACAAGAGTAAGGTCTCCGGGCCATTTTTATTGCCGTTGGATTTCTTTTACGCCCGCCTGATTTGATTGTAGTATTATCAAGTGGGATAGTACGGATATTTATGCGATCTCCTCCTGATAAAATGAGATGTAAAACTTGATGGTGCAAAAGCCCTTGAATGGGTTCTCCATTGATATGTGTTATTAAATCTCCTGGTCTCAATCCAGATTCAAAAGCAGGGCTGTTGCTTTCAACTGCCTAAAATTTCGAAAGAATGATAAGAATTTCAATTTAAAAATCATTACATGTTGCAAATAATCAATTATCTACTTAGTAATTAATTGAAGATAATAAAAATTTTATTTTCAACACAAAAATGCATCTGAAGCTAAAAATGGAAACTAACTACATTTACACATCCTAGGAACGAAAAAAGGAGAGAAAGAAATGTATAGACCAAGAAACACACAAAAATGTTGATCATAAGGTAAAAAGAAACTTTTTGCTAGAGAAGTTAAGCACTCACACAGCTGATCATTGAGCAATCTATCTACCAAGGCTCATAAGGGACATAAAGTGGGGAAAGGCAGGCTAAAATAGAATTTTCTGCAGAAATTCTGAAGATTTTGACAGAATTTCGCAAAAGTCTTGAAATTACAGATGTTACTTTGCATAAATTTTCTGCATACTTTTTGGATATTTCTTGAAATTAAAAAGTTAATTCGATTCTAAACTTGATATTTTTGCAAGAAAAAAATATATTCAAAAGAACTAATAATTCAAGAATATATAGTGCTGTAAAACTCCCAAACATTAGAATTCTGAAGAAAAATTGCAGTTTTTAACTGCCGACCTCCTCCCCCATCCTGTACACATTACGTGCCCTGACAGACCAATCACTTAACGATCACAAAATCAATTAATTATACAAGTCGTCGCCACCATGCTAAACTAACGAATGTGAAAATTGACACTTTTCAGGAGAGCCAAAACACTGCATATAACTTATTCCCCCCTGACGTGTTTGGTTATTTTCAATTTTTAAACTTTTATAGACATTTTTAAGTGTAAAACTATCGTTCGAAGGTATCATTTTAATTTTAATTATTTGTAAAATTTGAACTTGAAAAACGAACTTGTAAAACGCGATTTTTCACATTCGTTAGTTTAGCATGGTGCCGACTAAGTGTTTCCTTCTCAGGCAAAAATTTTCACTTTACTACATGATTAACATTTGCAAAACCAGCTCTTGGTCAAATAAAAAAAATCAAACAAATCACTTTCGGAACAAAATGGAATATTAACAAAATCACTTACAAGAAAACGAGAATTTTCAAAACATAATAAGGTCAATCAAAATCATAGACTGAAGAATATTTCAAAGTACAAGAAAAATATAAAAAATGGTATGAAGTCTAACAATGCTGGGCAATCAAAGAGCTTACAAATTCTTAGTGTGTAACATAATTTTTATGCTATTTAAAACAGCACTTGACGATACGTTTTTTCTAAACTACATAAGAAAGGCAACATTTGGAAGAAATACCATAAAATAGATGACTCTATCCACTGTGTAAATTAAAAGAAATGAAATTCTACAAAATCTTTTGTGTGATGTTTTTACATGTACAAGCCCAAAACTTTTGTGTTAAAAAGGTGACCAAAACACTTGTCTGCATTTTTTTTTTTCACATTTTTTAGAACTTTAATATTTTTTAGCAGTGCTTCTTTATACTTATAAGCTAAAAATTGAAAATATTTATTATGTTATTGAGAATGTTTTAAAACACATGAAAAAATTATGGGTTAATAGTTGACTCGATATCTCGACTTAGCTGAACTCAAATTTTTGCTCATGTCAAAGTTTTTGGTTAGTCCTAAACTGCTGTAAATATTGAAAATCGAATTATTTTCTGTCAACTTGAAGTCACTGCACTTATCCCAAAGTTTCAGATAGCCACTTATTAAACATTTGTAGGCCTAATTTTTGCTTGTTCGATTTTTCGTAGTGAAACAAACCTACCACTTGACCTTTAAATGTCCAAGAGAAGTCTTACAGCCATTTTTACCATTTGCCCCCATAGTGAGGGAGCAATTCTTTCTTTATGGATGGCATTAGTTAATTGACATGCCCCGAGTCAATTTCAGACAAGAGAAAAGGCTGAAATGAGATAGCTATTTAATATTTTCTTAGCAGTTATTTAACAATGAGTTTTTTGCAGTGGCTCTATTAGAACTTGGTGCAAAAGAGGAGATAAAAATAGAGTTTGAAGAGGGATTAGCAATACAAAACGCTCCCATGACTTATCCTCCCTTGTTCAGAAAAAGGAAATTGTCCTTCTAAGTATCCTATCTATCCTGTAGGAGAGCAGGTGAATTCTTCACTTGAAGAAATTTGGCAATAGCAGAGCTGTTGAATGCTCAACTGTTTAAAAAATGTGCTAAGAAAATACAATAAAAAAAATGTAGTTAATAATTCGTCTTACTTTTGAACTTCTGGAGAAGAAATCAGAAATTTTCGTTCTTTTCTACACCTTTGTAGGTGTGTTTTTCTAATAACCACTACAACTGTCTTCTAGAAAAAATGATTTTGAAACTTTGGGTATCTCGAACATCAGTTATGTCGAATATTTTTCTTGATCCCTAGTACTTTGAGATAACGAGAGTCGACTATAGTAATAACAGTGAGTGAAAACATTTTTGCTCAAAACTGCATATCTTACTCATGAAAAAAAAAGCTCTTTCAGAGAAATTAAATCAAACTTCCACATACTACTTCAATAGAACTTACCATAATTAAATGATGAACTGTATATACATCAGAATCACCATAATAAACCCGGATGGCTCTAATAGTAAATCCATAACCTCTTGCCCCTTTTCTTATGATTATTGGAGGTTTCAACTGAGCAACAAGTGGACTTAACTCCCTGCTAGGGGATGCATCACGGGAACTTGTGCTCGAACCACCGGGAGAACCAATTGGAGGGGGGCCAAATTCATCTAAAGCCGGAGGAGAGTTTTAATATTCATAATGCAAAAATAACATATTTACCTCAAAAACTATCATGAGACAAAAAAGAACAGTACATCATGTAAAAATAAGGAGCATGGAAAAGAGGAGTGATGTTACATATTTGAATATAAATACAAATCTTAATAAAACCACTTGTTTAAATAGATAAGACAATTGTTCCAAAAACCACATCAATCCCTGTACACTGCACATATATCATTAAACCTTAGTGACCAAAAACCATGGCATGAAAATGCACATTATTCTATTTTAGTGCATTAACTGTGAGTGCTTTGCTTGGTTGTTATATTATGCTTAAAAATTGTGGCTTTCTAATGTGAGCTGTATCGTAGTTCGATTTATCTATTCTATGTCGACTATTAAGTGGTGATAATTATCAATTAAAATTCCAAGGAATTATGTTTTCTTACTAGTCATGTGTGATTGTGAGATTAAACTGAGCATTTTTAATTGCTTATTTTGTCTGCGTGTCTTTGTAACACAATTGTAACATTAAAATCTACAAATTTCAATGCTTGATTCGGATAACAACTATATGTCAAATTTTGATTAATGTGAGAAAGTGATTAATAACAGCTTTGAGAACAGAAATAATTTATAATTTTCCTAGTTTACAAATTTGACATCAAAGACTTCTGTTTGAAGTAAATCTAAGAAATCTGGATTTGAGTATCTTGAATGCTAAAACCAAAATGATAGACAAAGGATTTAAGTTATTAAATAATTATTAAACAACAAAAAAATATCAACATGGTACAACAAAGCAAAAACGTATGGCCTCAGAAGTAACCCTTTATGATCTATTGATTTGCAACAAAGGAGAAACTCACTGATGGATCATAATGCAAAAAATCTCTGGAATGTTTTAGTTGCTTTTACCTGTTAGTCTAAAGAGAAGTAGACTTTTGTGAAGTTATATTTCAAAATTTCCTACAATTATACACTGAGTTACAAAAAAATAACTTATTACAAAACTGCTCACTAAATCATAATTCTGATATTATTTCACAATCACATCCCTTAAAATTAATAGGTATGTTCTAACCGCTTTTGTCTTTTATTGTGAATCATTGGGCTTATAACTGGCTGCATCAATTCACGGGATTTATCCTGTGAATTAATGCAGCCAGTTATAAGTCTTTAATGGTTTCTGGGATTCTAAGAAGATTCCCAGAAACCATTAAATAAATCTTAAGAGAATTATGCTCATTAGTTACCTTTCTCAGACGCACAGGTAACACAAACTGAATTATTAAAATGACAAAAATCTTTTAATTTCTATTACACTTGACTACTATTCACAAAGTTATACATTTTTAAAAATTTGAATTTAAAAAAAAAAAATATGTATCAAAGAGGTATTTGTGTCACTTACATGGTTTGACTACTATCAGGAATGCATCAAAAAGCATAAGATCAAAACAAAAAGACACACATTAATACACTTTAAATCAGTTTTATACTTCAATGAGAAAAATATGCAAACTGATAATACAGAATTATATTTATAAATAGTAATTATACATAGTATTCCACATCTGCTAGGCCTTAAACATTGATTGTTCAAAAAACAATTAAACGAATAAGGTTAAGAAAGTTTGAGAAAAAAAAAGCAGTTTAAGTCAGGAAAACTTTGCTGTTTTGAAATAATCTTTCATAATACAGAAAGTAAATAAGATAGTTATCGAGTGATAGGTTTTATAGAAAATATTGCTAAATTGGGTCTCAATTCAGCGAAAATATCAATAGCATGAATATCAATATAGTCTAATTTTTTATCGTACGACCTTCCTCTTCCTCGAAGAGTGAGGTCTCTTCTGATTTTCCTAAAACAGGGGGAAAATGCAAAGTAACACTCAATAAGGAAGTTAAAACTGAAAGCACTGGCAAGTACGTCTCCTAAATTAGCACCCCTTTTTCAAATGGAAGTGTCCATGACTGCCAGGCGCGCCTTTTGAGTTTGGACGGTAGTGTATGTGTGTTCTTGCTAGTTGTTGCTAGTACTCTGCCTCTGGATCATGGTGGAAACTTTGTTACTCAGAAAGGAGAAACCAGAGACAAGCAGTTTTTACAATTATTCTTCCCAGTCGCAAAATATGTGGCAATTGTGTCGTATCGGAAAAAATTGCCTGTATCTACAGACCGCAACATCACAGCTGTCAATTATGTCTCTACAATTACAGGCAAAAATGAAGATAGTTATGTTAAGTGACAAATATATTTTCAGCACATTATTATGAATGAGTAGCTACATTTTTGACAATTGCATATTAGCATTTAAGAACATAATCCAAATCTTCATTTTAAATAGCTAACAGCTATATTTGAAAACCACATGAGAACTGAGACTCAATTGAATACATATGAGAAACTCAAACTTTATTGGGTTCTTTTCATCCACTAATGACAAACAGATTCCTTGTTTAAGCAGTGATAAAAATTATTTACTCAAATAACTTTTTAATTCTATTTTGAATGTTTGAAAACATTGATAGAATAAGCATGTAATGGGCAAAACTACTTCATATTTCATTTTTAGAAACTGAATTGTTCTTTAAAATAATAATGAAAATCATCAACAATTTGATACATATGCGAGAGAGGAACAGCTGGGCAATAACTGCATATGCACGTGATTCAATTTGATTTTTAACCTGATTATTTCCAATATTTCCTATTATATCAACTAATCAATCCACCAAATACAGACTTGATTTTTAAATGATTTATCTTGTTGTTGGATATTTTAAATTATTGAAAACTTTACACCAGTTATTGTGATTGATGCATTGAAATTTTATTAAAATTAATGAATTAAATTTAATATTTCTTTATTATTGATCTAAACCTATGGGAAATATTTCAATCAAAACGAAGCACTGTAAATAAAAACTAACCTGCTGGGATGATCAAAGATAAGCCAGATACAGAAGCAGATTTAATTACAGATCGTGTACTCTGCTTAGTCATTGGAGAAGCAGGCGAAACCATAATGCGATTAGAAGTAGGAGGTTGGTTGGCTTGGGGCGAGACTTTGGCATCTGTTTCTTCCACAGGAGATAATTCCTTGTGGTCTTCAGGCATTACATCACACTCTGAACTGATTGAAAACCTCGGCAAACTTTCCTTAGGAATGAGATGGGAAAACTTTGAAAATTGCTTCTCGCTGTCTAAATTCAACATGCTGGTCGACAGAGACTTTCCATTTCTAAAGATAATGTGAAAAGATAAGGTTTCATTATCTGCAATTCATGAAGTGATCCATTATTATATACACAGCATTTTACTAAAGCAAATTTCTTTGTTTTTTAAGCATTAAATATGATACTTCAGCATTTTGTAAACAGTTTTTTTAACGTGTATTGTACACAACTTTCAAAATTTTTTTCAAGTAATACTCAAGGGCTTTTCAAGGATAAAACTAGCCATTTCAAGGTCCAGTTAGGACTTTTAAAGGATCAGTGTGGTTGGGTTATGGATTGCATAGTGAAATTGGGTATAGTTAATGTTCGAATGTTTTGAGCTTTGATAAAAGCTTTCATTACAATTTCAGACCTATTTTAGCAACAAATAACAAAGTGGGTAGATCATTTTACAATTAAAAAAAAATTTTCAACACTTTTTTTTTATGGTTTTGAGTATTCTATTTTTTGGCTTTGTATTTTAAAATTTATTTGAACTTCTGGTGGCTTTGATTGTCTAATAAGTTCGCAGAAGAAGCACAATTCCCTTGTGGGGCAAAGTAAAATAGTGAGGCAAAGTGAAATGGTAAAATATCTTAACAGTTTGCAGTGCCACTTATCTAGCAATATTTTCAATAAGTTCCAAGACATATAGTTGATTCCAGTCAAAAAATAGATAGCTCTAAAGATCAACGAGCAAAATTATGCAAATCCTTTTCAAATTTTCATACCTTTGTTGAATATTCATGGTTTTTCAAAAATATTTTCTGTTTTTATAAAATGATTTTTTTTTCTTGTAATTATTATTTTAAGTAATAACTGAGATCTACTGATGTCCAATTCAGTCCTTATTCAGTTATATTAGGCATGTTTTGATTTTAAATGTTCAATGTAATTTGTCAAGTGCACGTGGGGCAAAGTGATGAGGCAAAGTGAAATAATTCATTTCGTTTACTAATGCATTCATTTACCAAACCAAAAGCGTATTTCATTTATTGATTTATCCACATTCTTTTAATTATTAATTTACTTATTTATTCATTCATTCATTTATTTTGTTATTCATTCTCCATTTTATTTACTTTTTTTTCTCATATATTAATTAATGCATTTATTTACTTATTCATAAGTTTATTTTTTCATTAAGAGTTCATTTATTCATTTATTTACTTATTAATTTGATGAAAATTACAGTAAATCATCAAATAGAAAATGTTATATTACAAAAATATTGTATTTTGTGCTTTGCTCCACGGTTTTTTGAGCTGAAAATTTTAAACCCTTTTTTAAAGGTGCAAAATAACTAGCAAAAATAAAAAATAATGCTTCAAAGAAAGTTGTACAACAAAATACATTATTCCATTATATGTACATAATAATACATTATATGTACAATTTTGAGAACAAATTTCCAATTTGTTCATTTTCAAACAGGTTATTTTAACTATTTCACTTTGCCCCACATTCCTCTACATGTTAATAGAATTTTTAAATGGCCAAGGAATCATAAATTTTGGAAACTTGGCTCGACCCTGAGAACGTTGCCAAATTCATTGTGAAACATATAACTTATCATTGGGAATGTACAGAAATTGTGTCTTGCATTCATTTAAAAATGTTATTTCCGGAGACAATAAAATACATCTATTAAAATGCTAAAACTGTCAAATAAATAAATTAAACCATATATGAATGAAAGGAAATAAAAATATTAGAATACTTTTTGCATAATTTATGAAATATCCATACAAGCTAACTTTTCCCTCACAAGTTTTGGAGAAAAATTATTCTCTGACAGGACTACACCTTCATAAGAACTCAATAAATGATTCAGCTAATTTTATTTCCGTTTCTTAACCACATTATTTGCAGCATCTTCAATCATCACTATTTCTAATTAATAAATAAATATAATTAAGTGACACAAACTCACACATCAAAAGGCAAAAATACATCTTTTGAACCCATATCTTCTGGAGTCTCGGCCAAGCTGCCCATTAAGGAATTGGGACTTTCTGAATGATCAGAATTATTAGAATCTGATCGGCTGAAAGATTTCCGATATTCCTCTTTTGAATGCTAAATTTAAAATAAAATAAAAAATATTAACTCACATGATTTCAATCAAAGCATTAAAATGATACAAAAAATAATAAAAACGGAAAATTTTACAGCCAAAAAAACATTACTGGCTAAATTATTCACACAGCAATCATCTAGATTAGTTCGATATAAAAGCAAATTTTCCATTGTTTGATCAGTAAAAAAATTATCATGCTTCTTTAAGACATTTTAATTAGGACTAGAACTAAATAGGGCTAAAATTGGCGATGAAACAGAATGTACTTTAAATGTTGAAACACAGACTGATTGTTGTTAAGTAAAAATTTGAATTGAAAATTACATACAAGTTTTGGAATCACAAAGGAACACCAACCCTTTTTCAGGACAAGAAAATGGAGCCAGCTTAGCCTCTATTAACCTTAGTGGATAAACAAGGTTTATATTTCAGGGAAACTCAAATGTAGTTGTAATAGCCTTATTTCCTCTACACATACTTTTTCATTTTGCTATTACATATTTTTATACTCCATAGCCTTAATTGGCTTGAGTTATCTAGCACTTAGGACCAAGTGTTATTCAATTCAATTTGGTTACATTCGGACACTCCAAGACTCATGAAGAATGCAAACTATAGGATTTGCCTCTCAAATAAGGAGATGAACCATAACCACTACTTTAAAAACCTACTATTTCCATTTTACGAGCTTGTTGAATAAACTTTCTTTTTGTCAGCAAAGTGCATACCTTCATGTTTTCACATCGTTTTATAGAGAAATACTGCTTCATAGACAGTAAAATCACGTCTTACATGAGACTAATAGGATAGAAACTGCACTCTCATCGAATAATCAAAACAGATTTGAATGCTGCACACAATTGCTATGAGTACAATGGGTAACTTGCAATAACAGATTAAATTTAACGATATAAAATGCAGATAAATTTTTCAGCATGATATTTAATACTAAATGCAAATGCTCCTGAATATAGTCGAAAGTTGTTAATATGGAGTTCACGGGAACTTTTATAACTATTTCATATTTAACTAGATTTCATCTTATCTGATCAATTATTAAGTGAATGTTATTTTTTTGGACCAAGCAAACATTTTGTGTAAAGGGACATTTCACCTTAAGCAATTTTGCATTTTAACAAGGTTTATACATTAGTTAATTATCAAGATTGAGAAATTCTTTAGGTTGCCAATGGCAAAGCAAGTTTATTAGTCGACACTCCCCCTTTTTTATTGTGCAAAAAAAAATTAATAACTTAACAACAAATTAGCTTTTACAATTACTAAAACATGATTTATCAATTCCAATAAGAATTAATCTAATTAAGTAACAACATTTAATAGTATAATCAAGTACAAGTAGTAATTATGCATCAGGAACTTCTCATTTTTAAGAGGTATTGCAAATTTTTCTGCTACTGACAGCGTCAACCACCGCAAACTCTTAGACCTAGTTGCATCGGTTTTTCAATTGAGCTTAGGATTACTTTATTTTTAAGTAAAATCTAGATTCCGCGACCTTTGGGATAGGAATAGTGATAACAGTTGTATTATCTAGTCTACAGTATGCTGGGTCATTCCATTTTAAATCAACAAATGGGGTGCGCATCACCATTTTTGATTTTGATGAAAATTTGCATGTGTATTCCTTTTACTTCCCAGAGCTCAAAATAGTGTTCATTTTATTTTTAAAAAATTAACCCTTTGATATATAGGCTATTTTTGTTGTTGGCAACAGCGAAAATCGGGCGTTTTGATGCTTTGTCTTATGAACTATAACTTTTTTTCTATCAAAGATTTTGAGCTCAAATATAGCTCATTGGAAAGCTAAGAAAAAGATCTTTTTATATATGCTATCATTAAATTTCAGATTAAAAAAAAATATTTATTTTTTCAAGGTCAAAAATCACGACGAAAATGACATTTTTTACTACTTTCGAACATTAAAAAACCCATGAAGGGTTCAAAGTAACAAGCCGATTTTTTCATCATATATTCATAGTCATGGTTACTTACTGTATAAAAAAAATTGGCTTGTTACTCCACCCCCTTTATGAGATATGCCCCCCCAAAGTTGTAAAATTTTTAAAAAATCCAATTTTCAACGCTAAAAAAATGCATGTGGGGGGCAAGATAAAAATTTTTTTATATGTGTTATTTTAAGTATTTTTTACCAGCTTTCTAATAAAACAAAAATTGATTTGTTATTCAAAGGCGTTTGGCAGATATAAGGGACTGAACTTTCAAAAAATTGCACAAAAACAACACGATTATTTTCATTTTTTAAAATCTTTTTTTTTTATTTAAATGTAATTATATACCTTATTCTTTGTCTTAAATGCTAAAAAAAGACTAAGAAGAGCAATGAAGAAACATATTTAAAGTTTAATGAGATAATTTAATATTTTTAACACCTGGGAATATAGAATACCACTAAACTTATCTGATTTTTAAACATCTGGTTGCTACCTACAACAGGACTGAGCATTTCTCAACTTGTCCAGGTTTGTTCATACCATGTGGTCATCCTTGTTCTGGCTTGCTTTCACATGTGTATCTTAGTTGTCTTTCAAATTCTGAAAGAAGTAATTTGTTGAGCTAGTGTTTCTGCTGAAAAATCTTGTGAAGCTGATGTGATTTTTTTTCATTTCAAGTTCATTCATATTCACAGAATATTTTGTTAAAGGTAAAAGAAGAAATTCTTTAGAATCCTTAAATATAAATTTAAATTTGTCTTTCTACATGTAAACTGTGAATAAGTTATGGATAACCCTAAATGCTCCATAGGAGTTTTTGAGAATGATGATTGTAATATTTTAAGTAACAGTAGGTAGTCTATATAGTATTTCTGAGTACAGTGATGATGACAAACTTTACTGCACCTGAGAACTGGGTGTAAAACTATTGAAACTGTTTGTACCTACCAGCAGGGAGTTCCATAAAGGTGGCAAAACTTGGCAAGAAATTTTTTTGCATGGTAGGTACAAACAGTTTCAATAGTTTTACACCCAGTACTCATGTGCAGTAAAGTTTTATCATCATCACTGTACTCAGAAATACTATTTACAGTAGACTGTCTACTGTAACTTAAAATATTACAATCATCATTCTCAAAAACTCCTATGGAGCATTTAGGGTTATCCATAACTTATTCACAGTTTACATGTAGAAAGACAAATTTAAATTTATATTTAAGGATTCCAAAGAATTTCTTCTTTTACCTTTAACAAAACATTCTGTGAATATGAATGAACTTGAAATGAAAAGAAATCACATCAGCTTCACAAGATTTTGCAGCAGAAACACTAGCTCAACAACCTACTTCTTTCAGAATTTGAAAGACAACTAAGATACACATGTGAGAACAAGCCAGAACAAGGATGACCACATGGTATGAACAAACCTGGACAAGTTGAGAAATGCTCAGTCCTGTTGTAGGTAGCAATCAGATGTTTAAAAATCAGACAAGTTTAGTGGTATTCTATATTCCCAGGTGTTAAAAATATTAAATTATCTTATTAAACTTTAAATATGTTTCTTCATTGCTCTTCTTAATCTTTTTTAAGCATTTAAGGCAAAGAATAAGGTACATATTTACATTTAAATAAAAAAAAAGATTTAAAAAAACGAAAAAAATCGTGTTGTTTTTGTGCCATTTTTTGAAAGTTCAGTCCCTTATATCTGCCAAACGCCTTTGAATAACAAAGCAACTTTTGTTTTATTAGAAAGCTGGTAAAAAGTACTTAAAATACCACAAATGAAAAAATTTTATCTTGCCCCCCCACATGCATTTTTTTAGCGTTAAAAATTGGATTTTTTAAAAAATGAACAACTTTGGGGGGGCATATCTCATAAAGGGGGTGGAGTAACAAGCCAATTTTTTTTATACAGTAAGTAACCATGACTATAAATACATGATGAAAGAATCGGCTTGTTACTTTGAACCCTTCATGGGTTTTTTAATCGTCGAAAGTAGTAAAAAATGTCATTTTCGTTGTAAACTTTGACCTTGAAAAAATAAATATTTTTTTTTAAATCTGAAATTTATTGAGAGCATACATAAAAAGATCTTTTTCTTAGCTTTCCAATGAGCTATATTTGAGCTCAAAAAATTTAATAGAAAAAAAGTTATAGTTCATAAGACAAAGCATCAAAACACCCGATTTTCGCTGTTGCCAACAATAAAAATGGCCTATATATCAAAGGGTAATTTTTTTAAAAATAAAATGAACACTATTTTGAGCTCTGGGAAGTAAAAGGAATACACATGCAAATTTTCATCAAAATCAAAAATGGTGATGCAACAACTTTTTTGAAAATTTGTTGATTTAAAATGGAATGACCCTGCTATCAAAGCTTTAATCCTCATCTATTATATGATTAGGTCCCCTCCATTGCACACATAAAGAAGTGTTGAAAATAATGGTAAACACAAAACTACTGAAGTGCAAGGAACAGAATACAATAGAAAACATAAATGGGTTGTTTTACAAAAGCAGGTGTAAAAAACCAATTTTTAAATATAGAAAAACATAGAAGTTGAACCTAAAAGCTTAATAACAGCTAAATGGCATGCATTTTATGCATAATATGAAAATGTTGGCAAGTGTGGAAATGTACGAGGAATTTTATAACAAATACAAAAATTTCACCACACCCAAAGAGTAATTTTTCACATGTAAAACAAATGTAACATTAACTGCTTGTGCAATATTTAAAAGTGATAATTTATACTAACTTACCAGTAGCATGTGCTCTTCTTCCAATTCTTTTTCAACACGAGAATATACTTTTCGGAATCTAGGGGAGCATGATGAAAAACTACTAAATAATGCACTATCATCTGCATCATCCATATCTTCTGAATCATCAACTTCATGGCTATACCTATCTGTGCGAGCTAAAAATAAAAGATTGTAGATTTAATTACAGTTGCCTAAAAATATGACAAGTAATAATTTAGTCAAGTAGCTGAATACTGGGATCAACCAGCAAGTTTTCGGCTTATGTTAAGTTTTCGCTGCTTTTCAATTTAATTCAATTTCTTTCAATCAAGGCAATGCAAATTATACACAAAGAACAGATCTAACAAAAGACAAACATAACATACATAAGAGCACAAATACAGAAAAACAAATGTCAAATACATGCATCAGAACAAAAGCCCTGATTAGTAAATGATAGTAAAGGCTGTAAAAAACAGCCTGAAAACATAAAACTTAGTTTTCCAATTTTAAATAAAAAATAACAGGTGTAATTAAATGACTGTGATTTTAATCTTTAAAGCCAGATAGTTTTATTTTCTTTTGAGGCAATTATGATTACTTACTGTTGTCACTCAGGCGAGGAACGGGGTACTCTGTTGGAAGGTCATAAGAAGTCACATTGACCTCGACAAAAAATACTTATTCAGCAAATTTTTACTGACTAAGCAAATGTGGAGACACTATTGCTTTTTATTCTTTTAATTAGTTTTATTTTATAGCTTTTATTTTGAGCTTAACTTCTCTTTTCAAATGTAGTGTAGTAAATGTCTTTTTTCCCCCAGAAAATTCAAGGACCATGAAGTTATTTATTTTAGATATGAAAAAGCACAAATGATAAGTTTAAATCAAATATTTTTCTGGTTAAGTTTTCAGTGCAGGAACTTTTTCTTGCTTATTACTTCAAGGTGGTGGGAAAATGGGGAAATCTGCCAAATTGAGGAAAATCAGATTTTTTTTAGCGCATTTGTATTTTGGAAAGTTGTGGGGAATTCCTGAACATTCCAAGCAGCTAATGGATTTTGGTAAAATGGATAAACTATGTCAGAAAGAAGTAAATCGAAATTTATGAAAGCTTTCACGGCTGAGGAAAAAGAAAGAAATCTATAGGAATGTATCCTGGTCTGTTTTTGCAAAACTTCAACTCGATTTGCTAATTGAAAATTAGTCAACATAGCAATAACATTAGTATTATCTGCTATTTTCCTGTAGGAACATCGCAGGCCCAATCATTAAGGCGCCGGACTAGGGACCGGAGGGTCCCGGGTTTGATCCCAGCCGATCAAAGATCCTCCGTCTTGATAAATGGTGGCTGGGAGACGTTAAAAATGTGGTCACAAAGTCCTCCAAGTGAAACAATACCTGTGGGGATGCTGGACCAAGGGTTGGCTCGACCCTTGGTCTGGTTCAAAAAGAACAGAGCGCTCTACGGGGCCCCATTCCGGAAAAACCACGAGTTGTGGTAGGTACGGGGAAACCTCGAGTCTGTGATGTAGGAATATCTTTTTTTAAAGAACTGTTTCACGCTGGTGAGCAATAACTTTGCCTTAAACCTCTACCACCATGAGGGAGGAGAGGATTAAAACTATACTCTAGTATTTAATTAGAATATGCGTAAAAAATCAAACAAAGTAAATATTACTCTTTCCCTGAAGAAAAATTCGTTTAAATATGCATTTTAATAAGAAAATGGGAACCTTGCTCAGGGAGATTATAATTAGAGAGCAAGCATTTTAATTCAACTTTTTAACTAATGCAACAAATTAGCATAAAATAAAATTCTGGTTTTGTACTATACAGAATTTTTGCCCATAACTTACTATCAAAGTAGCTAGTATCATCTTCTGAATCAAGCTGTGGAACAAATTCTGCTTTCTGACGCAACAGTGCATTCCAATTTATTTCATCAAAAAACTGGTGCTCTTTTACTTCCTGTGCTCCACCAGTTCCTAAGCGATCCATTGGATTTTGTTGGAGGAGGAGAGAAATAAGCTCTTTGGCATCATCAGTTGCAGGCCACTCATTTTCTGCTGGCCATTCGATTTCATCTGAGTAAAAGACAAAATGGAAAATTTATGAAATATACAACTTAGGATGTTAACCTTCAGGTACAGAAATAACAAAATAAATACTATAAAATATTTCTTATAAGTTTAACTAACAAACAATTTTAAGTCGATTATATTTAGTGATATAATCAATGTTGAGGTATAAATGATATGAAAAAAAAATATTTTACAATTCATAATTTTTTTGTTACTTTTGATAAGTTCAAGAATCTTGCAATAGCCTCTTGCGAAACAATATATATTACCGTATTTCAACAATTTTCTCATATTTTTGTTAATATCTAATATCTTTAAACAAGCAATTCTTGTACATATATATTCCGGATCTCAAAAACGGCTCTAACGATTTTGATAAATTTTTGTATTTAGATAAGTTTTGCTTTCTGAGTTCATCTACATCGGCGTTTTTTCTGTAAAAATACAAGTTTTCACAAAAAACCCCGTTTTTTGTTTTTTGTGCCTTCATCAACAGTTTGAGAAGCTTTCTTTAGCCATTTTCTTTATGATTATTGTTGGGTCTAAAGACCTTTATTTTTGTTCCCAGACTCACAGGGCTATGTATTATTAAAAATTAAAAGTACAAATTAAAGTAAAAGTAATGTACGAACCTCTTCTCCCCACGTTTAATTCATCATGCTGGCGCAGCACACTTCAAACCAATCGCGGCCATCTTCCAAATCAAAACATAAGTGTTGAGTTGTTTGTGTTTAGCTGCTGCATAGTTTTCGTGGTTCGGAGTCAGTTGTTTAGTGGAGGAAAATCCAACTGGGCTCATATGTAAATGAGCAAGGCATTATGGAGATTACATGTGATGTACGCTGACGCAATGGGCACGATAAATAGCGGGCACTACCGATGCTCTCTCTCTCTTCCTTTTTCGCCTTGTCGCTTCGAGCGTGCCGCGCTCACGACGGTAGCTGCGTAGGCAGCCTTGAGCGTCTAGTGGTGTTAGCCATGCTTGGCTTGAATTTACAGTAGTGGCTTGTAAATCCACTTATAGCTTTTAAATTAATGAGCTCATAATAGTTTTCGTCTTTAAAAGTTTTTTTCAACAACAGCAAAGAGTACTAAGTCCTGGACCATGATGTCATGAGTGAAATTGGCCAGGTGAAGAGTGACAAGTTATTTTTAGTGGCCGGGTCTCATTATGTTTAATGAACCCGGGGACAGCTGCTGCTGACGTCGAAGATAATTGATGTGTTGGAGCGTCGCCAGGAGACCGAACGGGCCAGCCAGATTGTACCGAGCCAGGGGCTCAAGTTCGCCTGATTCCCGGGAACGTGTCATCGAATGCCGGAGCTCGGACTTGGTGACATTCAACCTATTTATTATCCTCTGACTTCGACTACCTAATTAGGCAGCTTTTTTGAATTGATTTTTAGAACTTTAACTTTAACTTTAATTCATATGTTTTGAGAAATAATAAACTTAAGTATTTTTGGAAATATTGTCTTTTAACTTGTCTCTTCCACGGACACTTCACGGCGCATTTAATTTTTCATGGCTTTAACTTAGTTTTGTCTCCTAGAGACTTTAAACTAAATTTAAATTAAACCCTATTGTGGTAAACAAAGCCAACAATTATTACTATTGTTACTGTTTCATAGCAACCACATTTTATTATAACAATGGATTTCATACTTAATCACATCAGCGTAAATTTAAATTTTTATGGTATTTGACAAACAAGTTTTGGCAACGTTAGAATTGTTATTGTTTTTGAAATGTTAAAGAGATTGATCAAATTAGAGCCGCTTATAGACAGGCCGAGGCATCAAGCTTGAGTTGGACCACTTTGGATCCATTCATTAACTTTTACTTTCAATTTTTCATGGTTGCCGAGCTAGGGTTACCAGAGTAAAGTTTCGGGCATTGCCAAGCTTTGCCAAATGCACGTGCCGCTAATCATTGCTCATGGTAAAAATTACCAAAACGCGATATTTGCCTGAAAAGACAACCATTCATCAACCGGCTGAAAAAACATCACACGCGCTGGACCCAAAGTGGTGAAACTTAATCTTGATGCGTCGAGTCGTCTATTTAGAGGCCTTAGATCAAATTAAAGTTATTGTGGTGGGATTTTATGTTGTGCATTGTTTAAGGGGTTACAGTACCTTTCTAACAAATTTCTTTAATTTAAGTGAAAAAGTTAATTCTTTGAAATATTTGTTTCTGCACTTGTTTAAAAATCAATAATTTATTTTCAAACATCAAAAATTTTGAAAACTTTTTTTGAAAATTTGAAAAATGTAAGAAAATTTCAGTTTTTTTAAAACCCTAAGGCTTTTTTGTTTCTTCACTAATTTCAAAATTTCTTTTTGCGAAATGATCACAAGGAAAACCTCAACAAATCTGTGCATTCATTTTCTTATATTTTGATTAGAAAATATTTTGTGACTTTTTATGTAAAAAAATCTTAGAAAATTTTGTTCTTCGAGGTTTAACAAACTCTAAAAATTTTTGTAATTTATAAAACGCTTATTCAATGCACAGTTTTGTTAAATATATTATCCTGAATGCAAAAAATATTGCTTTAAAGTTATATCTTTAATAGAAAAAATTCCTTAGCATTTCTAGTAACATAGAAACACTAAAAACTGATCACCGAGAAAAAGCACTTTAAAGTTTGGCTTTTCCATTAGAACACATAGCATGTATGCCCTAAATTCACTCTTAACTTTTTAAATAATTTAGCTAGAACAATGCTGTTTTTTCTGAGTGTTTTAAATAACTTTTACTTTTGAAATAAGCAATAAAATTTTTTTTGGTCTTTTGGTCATTTTTGAGGTACTGTAACCCCTTAAATAAGGTTGTGATGATGATGTCTTGTCCAAATAAGGTTGAATTTTTTTAAATAAATTACAGCTGTTTTAAATGCATAATTGCAACCAAAGGCATAAAAATGCTTTTCAAGTTTCTCTGAATAAATACTTCGAACTTTAGAAAAAGACACGATTTTAAAACATGACCTCTTTTTTTTAACCGAGCTGGACTCGGTCGGCAGGTACTGTAAGTATCTGAGCATTAAGGTGTACTCTCTTTTTTGTTTTAATTGTCTTATTCTAGAGCTAATTTTTGACTAAAATGGCTAAGCAAAAAGTATAACTGCTAAGTGTCTGAAATGATAAAGGCCTTGGAATTGCATTTAAGTAATTTTACTTATTTACAGCTAAGAAATTTTCTCTTTGAATGGAAAACCAGTGTGATGCTACATAATCAGTTTGCCTTTTTAAAAATTATAAGAAATTTTCTTAGCACCATTAAGGAAATTTTATGAAACTTAAATCATATGAACATAAAAGCTTTTAAAGTTTTAGAGAAAAAGTTCAAATTATTCATTTTGCGAGTTTCAGTCATAATATATACAGCCTTTTGCTCACATGTATGGTTTAAAAGCCCTTAAAATCAAAACATTTTCCTTGATTCACTTACCATTTATAACATGAGCAAAAAGTTCTTCGGGAGTTTCACCAAAAAAAGGAACACAACCAACCAAGAACTCATACAGAATTATTCCCATCGACCACCAATCAACAGGTTTACCTTAAATAATATTCAATTTGTTACTATACAAAGAGGGGGAGTGGGTACTAAAAATGCAAGGCATCATAAGAAATCCTGTATCATTAAAATATATTAATATCTTATAAGTTGCAAAATACTTACCATAACCTTGCCTTAATATTACTTCAGGTGCTATATACTCGGGAGTACCATATACTTGCTTATCAGTAAATTGTTTAGTTTCCCTGTCAACATAACCCTCATACAAGTTTGTAGCCACTATAATACAATAAATGATAATATAATAAATCAGAATCAACAAATTTGCATCATAGCAAACCATTGCTTTTTTTTTTTAATTATAATATATTTTTACGACATTGCACAAATAATGATTAAGCCAAAATGATTTTAGCATTCTTCAACAATTTAGTATAAAACTTTTAATGCAGTAAATACTAAGGCGAAAACAACATGCAATAACAGATTTTTTAAAAGAAATTAATGTTTCATTAACATTTGCATATGTTTCAGAAATATTCAGATTAAGTATTCCGAATTTAACTAGCATTATAAATAAATTTAAGTATATCTTTCGAAAATTGATTTTTGAAACTATTATCCTGATGAAGTTTTTTATAACTACAATAATAGACCCCTTATTTATTAAAAAACAATTCTGAGAAAACTTGTTATATTTACACATTTTTAAATGTGCTTAAAAATTGTTTAATTATTAAATCTTTCTTAAAGGATGTTGATTAAATTTCCCTCAACATAAGTGAAAAAAATAATCAGTTATTTTTATAGCAGGAAAGAAGGTTTGAAAACGTCAAAAAAAAAAAAATAATAATAATAATAATAATCAGATTACATTACTGACAATTATACATTTATCAAAAATATCTCCATGTACCACAGTCTTACTATCAAAATGATTGAAAATTAAGAAAACATTTATTGACACACAATTTCTGTTTAAAACTTTTAAGAAGTTCAGTTGTTAACTCTATTTTACTGTATGTATGCCTATCAAGAATGATCAGTGTAATAAAGTTTGAATTCATCAGAACTAAATATTTACAGTACAAGAACTTGAAGTTTAACACATTATTGCAGTGTAAGTTTAAAAACTAAACATAATCCAACATTTCATAGTGCCCTGAATAATACGATTGAATGACCATCGTGACAGGATATAAAATATCAAGGAAAAAAAACAAAAACATTATTTACAAGTAAATTTTTGCAGTGAATGTATTTTCCAAATAGAAACATTTGTTTTAACTATTTAACCAACTGAAAAAACAATGCTTTGAAAAAGAAATTATAATGTCCAAATAAGTCTTCACATAAAAAAACCACGAAAATTATTAATCCACTAGTCAAAAGTTTTTTAAGTAACATTTTTACTTAATCAGTAGAAGGGTATGATTTGGCAATTCATGATGATTTTGACAGATCTTCATTTCTCACGACCTTCGGTATTTTAAGAAATCTTGAAATACTGAACATCTTATAACTTTTAAATTAATAAATATATGTTATTACAGATCGAATAAAAAGTTCAAGGCATAAGGATAGAAAGTTTGTTTCCTGCTTAATTTTCCTCAATTTCTTTACAACATTATTTTTTAAGTCAAAGAATCTACTCAAATATTGATTTTTTTTTTCTTTTTTCAATTTCAACTAGATCTTGGCATGCAAAGATGAGCCAGAATTACTTAATTTTAAATCAATTAATAGAAACACCAGCACAAAAAAGTTCTTAACATGCTAAGTCAAAAAGAATAATGCATTAACTTACAGTTCATCAATCCAACTTTAGACAAACCAAAATCGGTGAGTTTGATGTGGCCCATTGAGGTAATCAACAAGCTAAATTAATTTGGAAAGAAAAACAACGTTGCAATTTTTTCACAGAACTCAAAAACTGTTAAATTTTAATTTAAAAAAGGGCAACAAATTATTTAGTATGCATTAGAGCTTTTTTTAAACATGAATTCTATAAAAGATGGCGTTTATACAGTGTTTTAAAAATAGTCATGTTTATTAGGTTTTTTTTTTTGGTAGGCCCTTCTCCTAAACTTTTTCAAACCTGCCAACTTTGCATATACACCAAAAAAGATAATAAATAAAATGCAACTGCGTTTTGCTGTTCTTTACACTCAAAATAAAGCTTCCTTAAAGAAGAAAAAGCAAAAAATCAAAGAAGACATTTGAAGGGGGTCACTGGAACAAAGAGTAAAACCCAATCTTCAAATGAAATGAAAGTTTACTAACAAATAAAGCAAAAATTTCAAAAGAATATAATTTTAAAATAATTACTGATAAAAAGTTTTTACTACTACTATTGAATTATTAGTCAAAATCAATATTTGTATACAAAATGAATGAATCTTACACCTTATTTCGTTTGCCTGTTTTTCTGTCACTATGTGAGAACTTTCTTATTAATTTATCAAATTCACTGATTCACCTCTCATTTTAAATCGTATCATTCTGGCTAATGACGAAAAACAGACCCAGTGCTCATTTTTTTTTTTAAATCAAAAAAGTTTTTTCTTAAGTTTTTCATTAAACATCACTTTAATGAATAGCACCTGAAAGTTAAGCCGCATTGACGCAGTTGGTTAGAACGCCATGCCAGTAGTCTGATGATTATGAAATCAAATCTCAAAAATTCTCGACAGACTTCGAATCTGAATTTCTGTTAATATGTGACAAAACTAATTGTTGGAATTCAAACCATATAGTTCTGTTTCAGCTAAAATAAGAAAATAATTTTTTTCTGCTAAATTGATAAAAAATAGAGGCATTGATTTTGGTTTATTTTGTAATTTTATTACAAATTACGTTAATGTAGATGAAATTTTTAAGTTTGATTCCCCTTTCTCAGAAAAATGTCATTTAGGGTTGACATGTCCCCTTAGGCTGGATTTTGATCAAAATTTCCATAAATATATAATCTCACTACAAGGATCTAAATGACAGTTCTTGCATTAAAATAAGAAAAGTAAATGCTTCTTTTTGAATGATAACTCTCAGTATCATCATATATTGTTTCTCAAAGGTTTCTTTTAGAGGGGAGGGAGGAAGGAAACAATAAGGTCCATCATCCTTTATCAATATTCATAAGTAAGAGATAATTTTAAAGATTTGTTTCTCCACTATGGGCAAAATATTAAAAAAAATTCACTTTTCAGATTTTTTTTTTTTTTTCCTTTGAAAAGTTGTACTTGAACAGATTTTAAACTTCCGCTGTCAAGTTCGAATGCTTCGCACAGGTCAGCAAGTACAACATAAAACAAAGATTTCATCAAAAAAGTGAACTTGAGCCATTTTTAGTGATCCAAAGACGAAAACATTGAACGGAAGAAAACAGCAAAATATACACTGAAGAAGAAATTTAGAACAATTTTCTTAGAAATGAAAGAAATAATTACATGTGCTAAACATTAGTTTCTTTAAATTATGTTCAAATTAAACTGAAAATTCAAGTTACTTGAAATACATATATTACATAAAAGCAAGTCTTGCAACAAAATCCTTTGGGATTACCACAATCACTTTTTTTTCTTAAGACACTTTGTTTTTCTTTCATCTTTTTTTTTCTGATTCTGATGACATTTTTTATTTGTATTTTTTTTATATGTATATTCTTGAATATACGTGTGATGTAAAGCAAGAATATCTACATATACAAATGAAAAAGAGACAGCAAGCAAAAGCTCTATGTTCAGCTAGATTGGTTCTAGTCAACTTATCTCAAAATGAAGATCAAGTACCCTCTTAAAACAATTCAATCAATTTCAAGTAACAACTGCTTCGAATTAGTAACTTTTAAAATGCTTAAAGATCAACTGAAGTAATATTTTTTTCTGAATTTTAAAATTAGCTGAGGATTTTGATGAACTTAAAGCACTAAGTCCTGGTTTAACCATCTATGCAGATCGGAGAAGTTCTTAAGATCTTAGTTTCTCAACATTAATAAATTTCTTTGTTTTTTGGTTAAAGTAACTGTAGATTATAACTTAAAAAGTAATATGCAAACAGTAACTTACTTATCAGGCTTTAAATCTCTATGAACGATACCGTAGCTATGCAAATATTCAACTGCTAGCACAGTTTCGGCAAAATAAAACCGAGCTAAATCTACAGGTAATGGTCCCATATTTTTCAACAAAGTGGCACAGTCCCCACCTTCCACATATTCCATCACCATACACAGATGTTTCTAAAAATAATCATTAAAAATACCAATGTGTAAAGATTATAAATAAAAGTTAAATGTGGAAGTTCTATATCACTACATTTTAAATAAAAAGTACAACTAACTCCTGATTGTCCATGATATAGCGAGGAACGTAATCGCCGATAATCCGAAATAGATAAAACCATATTAGTGAATACAATACTAAAAGGATTTATAACACTCACACCTACATTTAAACTATAGCTAAAAACGATAATATTGAATGTAAAAAATGTCCCTAAATGCTAAAAATGAACAATAACACACTCAAAATCAGTTAAAAAATGAAAACACAAGTCTCAAAGACTCGTTGATAATCCGAACCGCTGATAATCGGAAGTTTACTGTACTTTAAAATGATCATAATTTCAAAACAAAAAGCTTTAACTTTTACACTTTTTATAATAAACCTTTTCTCGACAGTAGTCAGTAATTTGCAGCTTGGGAGACACAGATCTGTTCTTTTTTCAAAAGGTACAGATAAACCATTCTTTAAAATTTCTTTAGGAATTACTTAGAACATTAGTATTCAATTAACAACAGTTAAGAATTGATAGCAATAACAATGAAAGAATCACGCAATTAGATAATTTCCCAATTTAAGTCACACATAAGAGTTTCCAAATACAGTAATGTAATATCCACTTCAGAGAAATAAATTTTTAGTCTTAATAATTTAATGTCCATTACAATGAAATTTCGTAACAATAAATGAAACTTATTCCGCGATTCCTTAAATTTCATTGTAACGGGATTTCACTTAAAATGAAATAAATAATTCTGCATTTAAGTTTAGAATATTTCCAATATATATATATATATATATATACTGTCGGCCCCGCTTAAACGAATACTGTCGGTTCCAAGAAATATTATTCGATAAAACGGGGTATTCGATTAAGCAGGGATCTTTAACATTACGGCTATGGCATCGGTTCTGAGATATTTTATTCGTATAAGCGGGGTATTCGTTTATCCGTTACACGATTAGGCGGGGACGACAGTACATGTATATGTAGCTCTTAAAAAACTAATTGTTAATAATATGCAATTTTTCATCAGTTAATTATTGAAACGTTTGTTATCAATATTTTTTAAAGTCACCCGAGCGGTGTGCTTCAGTGGATAGGTAAAGAGCAGTAACTGCAAATTTTTCACTTTTCAGTTTTGCCTTTTTGTCATCTATTGTACTTTAGCTGTGCCATACAAGCTTGCTTATTTAGTCCCGCTGAAAGTAAAGATTGTAAAAAGCATCAAATTCCAACATTTTTCCATTGCTAGTATGGAATACCAAAATTTGCTTCCTCAAATATATCAAAACCCCATTTCTGTAGATGCTGCCATTTACTTTCCCTTGGTAGTGTTGTACCCCATGTTTCAACACTTTCAATGCATTTCTCATTTCCGCAGTTGTAGGAAGTCGCTCAACAACAGACATTCTTCATCTAAAATTCAGGACCATATGTATTTTAGCATAATAATCTTTAAACTTTTTAATTGTGTTAATATGGAAGCCACAAAAAAGAAAAAAAAAAAAAAAAAAAAAGAACTCTCATCCAAAACTTGAGCACAGGTGACCTGGAGCTCTAATTTTTTATCCTCCTAGTCAACAATTTTGGAAATTCTTGAGGTGCTGTTTCTGGTCACTTCAAATCTGATCCCTCATGAGAAAAATTACATTTAACAATGTCATTGCACATAAAGTGACAATTTTAACTTCCAAATAAATTGAAAGATTAGGAACCAAGTGATTTTGATAACAATAAGCTATTGACATTGTTGAGAGGAGACTTTTGTATTTCTCCCATGTTCTTTTATATTGCCAATAGCAAAGAACATCTTGGAATAATAAATACCTCAAATTTTTACGGGAAAAAAATGCTTTTGAGTTTGATAAGGTTACATTGAACAACAACATCACATATTGTATGTGATATTTTTAATAAAACAAAAATGACATTACTTCATTCATTAAAAGTAAATGAATGACACATACCTTGGTTTCAAAACTGCAAAACATGCTAACTACAAATGGATTATCTGTAAAACTCATAATGTCTCTTTCAGCATACACTTGCTCAACTTGATTTCGAAGCACAAGATTGTGCTTAGTGATTTTTTTCATTGCAAATCGTAGTCTGGATTTTATATGTCGAACTAAATACACAGCACTAAAAGGGGGGAAACAAAAATCCATTTTTCAATTAGTCTAAAATAAAATCAAATTTTATCACACAGGAAATTCATTAACAATAAAAATAGACTTTCACACACAGAAGAAACTTTCAATGACTTTTTTTATTTTTATTAATTTAATGTACTGCATGATATTCAATGATTATTTCACAAAAATAATAAAGAAAGAGAGAGAAAAACATGTGTCACTATCTTTTTCATTAATACGACAGCCAATAGTGAGCTTGGACTTTTTTCAGAATTCCTATCATTCATGGTCACATTAATACCAAAGTTTTTAAACCTTAGGCTGCTCTGTGAAACAATTTGCAATATATATTTTTAAATATGCAAAACTATGAAATAAAAAAATACAAACCCATAAGCTCCATTACTAATTAATTTGACTGTTTCAAAATCGCTTTCACTAGGAGGCTTGGATTTTGGAAAGAGATCTCTTCCAGTCTTCTGAAGAGACATAAAAAATTCAGTTATTTGTAAAATACCAAATTGATACAATATACTTAAATTAAATAACAATACTCACTTACATTTAAGGTTTTATTTTTAAGCAAAACACAGAATAGAAAGAAATCTACCTGAGAATAATCAATTTGGTCCGCTTGCTCAAAATCACTCGATAAATCTCGACTCAATTCTGAAAATAGTAAAAGTCTCATGCACTCCTTAAATATAATTTTCAAATGAAAAAATTTAATTTATAATATTACTTATTATTGAAATTAACATATTTTTAATAACAAAGTGGTTTCAAATAGGAGGTAAAAATTAGTTTTGCTTTACAGTTTGAAAAAACTATGAATAAACACTCATCTCTGAAGGGTTAAGGCAAATGTTACCACACTAAACAGAAATAAAACAGATGCTGTCACGTCCTCTAATATTCTATGAAATATTTTAGAAAATCCTGGCTTTTTTACAAGTGCATATCTATACAGCATTGAGTGTTGAACTTTTAAAAACAGTCACAATAAGCTCCTGCTTTTCCAACTCTTTAGTTACAAGAGTACAAACAAATTTGTTGATGCTCAGTTGTTGACATGAAACAGAAATAAAACAGATGCTGTCACGTCCTCCAATATTCTATGAAATATTTTAGAAAATCCTGGCTTTTTTACAAGTGCATATCTATACAGCATTGAGTGTTGAACTTTTAAAAACAGTCACAATAAGCTCCTGCTTTTCCAACTCTTTAGTTACAAGAGTACAAACAAATTTGTTGATGCTCAGTTGTTGACATGAAACAGAAATAAAACAGATGCTGTCACGTCCTCTAATATTCTATGAAATATTTTAGAAAATCCTGGCTTTTTTACAAGTACATATCTATACAGCATTGAGTGTTGAACTTTTAAAAACAGTCACAATAAGCTCCTGCTTTTCCAACTCTTTAGTTACAGGAGTACAAACAAATTTGTTGATTTAGTCAGTGTTTCTATAGCATTTTGAATAATTACTAATCTTTAAGTGTTCTTTTTATTTAAAAAGAGTTCACTAAAGCATTTTACATTCAGTAATTCTGTATAATGAAATTTTAATCAAATTTGTAGCATTTCATTCCAACACTTACGCTGAACGATTCTATTTCAAAAAGGGGTGACAGCTTAAGTAAGAAAATGCACCATGGTAACATTTCTGTTCAGTCCGATATTATTTTAATTTTCTATAAGTGATAAGGAAGGGGAACAAATTAAAAAAGAAAAAAACCATCAAAGCAAACCAACACCTCAAATAAAAGAACCCAATGAAAAACAAAAAACAAAGCAAAATCTCCTCACCCATTTCTTATTACCATCACCCGAATTTCGACAAAATCAGTGCAGACCTGAGGCATGCGCAAAAGCATCCGAGGTCGCCAGAAAAAATATCAAACTGAAAAAATCAATATTTTTTACAAACAAAGTTAAAGAATGTCTTTACCTGCTAATGGATCTCTGTTTAAACCTAGTTTGCTAATAATGTACTTTGGGATGTCTGAAGTAACACCTTGTTGAACCTTAGCTTGCCCTTCAGCAGCTTCCAGAAGCCGGTAAAATTCTTCAGGATCAAATTCCTATGAAATGTACATAAGGCAAACATTAAAGGTTTGACTATCTGATAAAGCAGTATCATAGAAAAAAAGATACCTAACATCAAAATTTTAGAATAATAAAGATTTAAGCAAACAGTTTTAAATGTTGAACAAATTCATTCCGTTTTTTCATATAACAAAAAATTCTTTATAGAACTGTTTACTGACTTGCAAATTTATTTTCATCCATGACAAGGCATGGATCATAAAGCAAAAAATGCTAAAACATGATGCTTAAGAAAAATAATTAAAAAAAATAAACAAATACATCACAGATTTTGCTATGAAAATGATTTTTGTTCAAATTGCTAATCACTAAGATTGGACATATTAAACTAAGTTATTCGTAACCATTATGTTGTCAAACGATCATTTACAAACAAAATGCGCTAAAGGAAGCAATCAGCTGAAGTTCTCTCACAAAAAAAATAATAATAATAATAATTAATGAAGAATGTACACTAACCTACAAATTAACAGGTTTCAATGTTGTAACTTAAAATGCAGGAAAAGAACATTTTTTTTTTGACTTAGCAATTTAGCAGCAGATTCAAGTTACTAAGATTTTTTTTCCTTGTTTTTTTTGCAGATCTTCCATCCATTTATCAACTCTTATCATCAAACTTCTTGTACTTTTAACTAGGTACAATTTTGTGAATTAAAGTATATTTTAAAAGGCTTAGTTAGAAACAGGAACACTGAGAGCAATAGCATCCCCTCTTGCAACACTACTGATCTTTACAGCAAAAAAAAAAAAAAAAAAATATTTTTTACAGATTCTAACATTGCATTCTTGTAATAAGTATTTAAGATGCAGGTCATCTGCTACATTTAGAGTCTCAAATCCGTGACTCATATGATTTCCATGACTTCGGCTAGTAAATTTCACTGATTCACTAGAAACACATTTTTCAGAAAAAACATACATTTTTCACAATGATTGTTTAATGTTTTGCAAAAATAAAACTGCAACCAACAGAGCTATTTTAGGCACGTGTTTTTAAAAATTAAAATTTAAAACAAAATGCCAACCAGCAGAGCTATTAGGATAACTAAAATTAAATCAATGCAGAAATGTCAAGTAATACACATAAAAATAATTAGTTTCAAACTTGATATTTGCCGTGAAGGACATGTAGCTGTCTCTTTAGCCAGTAAGAACTAAAAAGAAGTATATTGTTAAATGAAGTATCATGAAATCAAACTCACTAAACATTCAAGAAGTCTTGCAGGACGGGAGATTATGACTAGTAGTTTCTTTATCAATCCTTTTAAATATTGAGCAGCTTCAGGAGACTTTTCTTGACACTGAAGAACATTAATCAAATAATTAAGTTTAAAACTTGTATTCAAATTAATATCAATTTTTACGAAAAGAGCATGAAACTTTTGAGCAGAAAATACAATAATAATGTTTGCTATCTTAATGTTACTAAGCAAACAATAGCTACACATTACACATAAGTCACAATGTTGACATAAGTTTACACATATGTCAAATGGGTAAACTGGAATAGAAATAATTTTTGGAAGAAAACAAAAAGAAAACTTCTGAAGATAGAAAGGATAAATAACAATTTTGCTATGCTACGCAAAAAGAAGGGGGGGGGGGGGTGAACTAAAATTACTCAAGTATGGGAGCTTCACTTTTTGATAATCATTAGTAATTTTGTGCAAGTTTCATTCTAAAGCAGGAATAATTTTAAGTCTCAGGAAAGAGCACATCAAAACGTAATAATAAAACAGAGCCAGGATTTGAACTCAATTTAGAAACAAAAATGCAGCTGAGAAAAATGAGATCTTTAAAGACTACTTTTACCATTTAAACATTGTTATTTCCAAATCCTTTTTCTTTTAACATGATCACTTATGTTGAGTATTTCTTACCATTTCAACTAAAAGTTAGACCAACTCACTTTTATTACTGGGAATGTGGTGGGATGAAACCCCTTTAGAGCATCTTGACCCAAACAAATAAGCCATGAACATACCTGCCAAACCCTTTCAGTAAAAAAAGAAGGATTTATGAAAAAAAAATCGGAAGATTTCTTAAATATAGCCAATTAAGTGCAATAACATTAAACATACCATTACAATGCAAAAAAATGTAAGTTCCAATAAAATGTACAATTATCAGCTACAGAAACTTATCAAGTCATTAAAAAAAAAGTTTTATTGCAATTTTCAATTGAAGCATGAGTAAACATAGCGAAGAATTTGCATTTCAATTTTTTTAAAAAAAACTTCCTAAATATAGCAAAATACCCAACGACATCTCACTCACAAGCAAGGGAAACCATGCCAATTGTAAACAACACAGTGGTAATTTTGCTGAAGCATGGGCACAAGGCTCCTTACATTTTTCAGTTGGGCAGGAGAGACTTCCACATTCTATTGTGCAATCGATAAATTACTGATCTTAATTTTCATTCTTGATTTTTTCGACTTAGATTTTAATTTTTCTGTTTTTTTTTTTTTTTTAATTATTTTTTGATTTAAAAAAAATAAAATGTGGGGGGAAATATGGAATATTTCCTCTTCTGGCCGGAAAACCACAAAAAAAAAAAAAAAAAAAAAGTCCCAAAACGAAGAATTGACAGGTATGCATCAAAGACTCGGTATTTGGCAAGTTGAGGATACTTTTGAGGGCATTAGAAAGATATAAAGTAACTTTGCTTCCAACAGATGCTCAAAATTAGTTTTTTTGACTAGAAAAAAGTTCAAAAAGAGAGCTAAATACAATAATTTTGCTAGAGCTTTCAAATGCTAGTTAAAGTTCTACTCAGCTACTGTAGTGAATAAACATAACGAAATTCTCGTTACAACAAACAAAATTTAAAGTCTCATAACGAAATTCTTGTTACAACAAACAAAATTGAAAGTCTCTAGAAATTTAATGCAACTGGATTTCCCTGCATTTTTCAAAAAAAAAAATACATATCAAAAATATAAAAGTAAACACAGTTATAATAAACAGCAAAAACCTCAATTAGAAGCCTTTCCAGATTTTCAGACATCTCAAAAAAGTAATGTGATGTTATTAATTGATTCTGTGACTGGGACAAGCAATCCTGGGCCATTTGAATAACTTGGTGATGAACAAAGCGAGCTACTGCATCCAATGAATCACTATGGTCATAACTTGTATACTCATTCAAAAACTGTTGCAGCTTTTCCTCCATTTGATGAGTTGCCTAAAAGGGAAATGTATATTTTTGCCTTGAAAACAATACATTAGTGAAGTTTTATCATATCAGAAAATGCATAAAAATTCTACAAAACTGAAAGAACTTAACTAAATTTTAGACAAGAATTTGTCTTTGAAATTTAAGTAAGAATTCAGTCGCTCCTTTCTCTCAGAAGAGGGAAGGGGTGCTAATGAACTCCGGAAATTTTTTCTAGAGTTCTTAATTTCAGAATTTTAATAAAGTCATTATTTCTCTCATTTTGTTATCATTTTATGAATAAAATTTTATAATATTGATAGTCATCATCCATTTTATCAACGCAATAAAGCGGGGGTGAACATTATTTGGAAAAAATTCTGAAGCTTACTTTGGGAAATCTTTCCTTGTAAATATTATTCATGGCAACAACTTCACTATCCACACCAGGAGAGCGCAAAGGACTAAAGTAACAAAGATAAGACAAAAAAAAATTAAAAGAATAAAACATTCCATATACAAAGCAAAAGTCATTTACTGAAGCTTTAATTCAAATATTTATTTTTAAAAAATAAATAAGACTTCTGCTAAAATATAATTTTGTTAGTATTTTATCTTAATATCACAACAAACTATTTTTATTTTCCATTTTCGGGGATGGAGGAATTGAAACAAATTTAACAGCCCAGTTTCAAAGACATACATACTGATAATTAAAAGAGGGAGCTAGCTTTAGCATAATTAGGTATGTGCATTAAGTAATGATGGAATTTAATATTTCTCAAGTAAAATTAGAACTATAAACAAAGCAATAAACGGCTTTCTTTAATGACAAAATATTACATACTTAAATGTAAGTGTAAAGAGATTAAAGTGAATCGAGCTTTAAGATTTTTACTGTAAGATAATCTTTATCTTATAAGATTTTGTTCTGAAATTATTTTTTTTTTGGACACTACTGAATGTGTCTTGTTCTGTTTTCTTGTCAGTAAGGATGTCTTTTGCTGTCAGTAAGTCAATGTGACTCATGTTTGAAAAAAAATTTAAAAAGTAGGTAATAAATCATTAAAGCATCTTGAGGATGGTGCGGAAGGGTACGTTTCAAAAACACTAAGTCAACAAATTTTGAATGATCTTGTCCTTGCTAGCAAGGCTGAATAAGTCCCATGCTACCTTAAGGTCTGAGAAAAGAGAATCTTATTAAAACAAGATTCCATATTCAAATAAGAAAATCTCTAAGAACTTTAGGAAGATGATTCAAGATAAGAATTCATATATCAGAAGACTTTTTGTTTTTCAAAACATTTTCATTTAACTCCATAACTGAGGATATTTCAATGAGCTAAGAAAAATCAGTGAAAACACTTTTTATTAAGCTTGAAAACAATTATTCTTAGAATGTGGGAAGAAAAAATTATTTTGGCATGAAACCAATCGTCTATGAAACAAGAGCTTATAATTCAAGTTGTTGAAAGTTTGAGTACTAAAACATTTAAACTAAACTGTGTCACAATAATTGTGTGTGTCTGTCATACCTACAGCAAAATCCCTGACACTTCAAATGTATATTTATGCTATAACAAATAAAAATAAAAACTGAAAAAAAAACTGGTTTTCTAGATGACAAAACTGGTAAGTTAGATCTATAGCAAATTCAAGATTTAAATTCAAATAACAGTAGTACTTAGAGGGAGTAAGTACTAACACATTTGCAGCAATAATGCACTGAAGTTCGCAAAAAGATGTCTCAGTTTTTTAAATTAAAAAACTAATTTATAATATTAAAAACAGTTGATAAATTTACACAAAAACCAATTAGCATAAATTAAACATTGGAAAACATATTACTTCAATTTGATTAAAAACCTTTAGATAAAGCACGGGTGACCAACAAGTGGTGTGCACGGCACAATATTAAGAGCGGCAAGCAAAGATTTAGTGAACAAGTTTTAAAATTGAGAATTTAAGGATGTTTTCAGGAACTTTGTCACTCTAAAAGCCCCATTTATTAGTCCAGTCATTTGGTAGTTTTACCTGGAAAGTTTTCCGGGAGTTTTGAAAATTGGTAGTTTTATAGATTTTGATGTGCTCGTTTCGAATTTCCACTTTGCCACCTCGTATCTTTGCCGCTCGCACCGCCATATTGAAAAAATGGCGTCTAAAAGAGGTATTTTGAATATATCTCTTTTTTGGCCTATTGTACGATAAAAACTTTTATGTACAAAATAAACTAGAGAAAATTTCCTACAATTTATGTCATTACAACTTTCTCGTAAAATCAATACGTTTCGACGTACGAGCGTCGCAAAGTTATTATTATCACGCGTTATCGCAGAATAACTCGATTTAGTGCAGTAGAAACAAACTGAAAAGCACATTGGAGTCGAACAAATTGCAACAGAAACAATTCCTGTTGGAAATGGTAGGAAATAGGCTCCTAATGAATATACTAAAAGTGTACATCCGTACTAGTGGGACAAATATGTGTTTTTGCCGCCAACTTGAAAAATCATGAAAAAATTTCAAAAATTAAAAAATAAACTGTGCGGTATCAAATGAAAGGAAATTTTAAGCTGAAAAGGGATAAAACATGGGATTTTCGAAGTGAAGTAAAGATACTAAAAATATGTACCCGTACTGTAGTGCAAAATGTGGTTTTTTCGGCTGCCATCTTGAAAAATCAGAAAGAAAAATCAAAAATTAAAAAAAAAATAATGTGTGACATCAAATGAAAGGAAATTTCATGCTAAAAAGGAATATAACATCTGATATTTCAAGTGAAGTGAGCAGTATAAGAGTATACACCCGTACTCTAGTGAGATATCCTTTTTTAGTCGCCATCTTGGAAAAGAGTGGATTTGGTTTAAAAACATATCATATGTGGTATCGCATGAAAGATAATTTTGTGCTGAAAAAAAAGTGATTTTGGTTTAGACCGATTAAAAAAAAATAACGAAATGGGTCTCAAAACACTGAATTCTTTTGTTGTGTCAAAAACATCACTTGTTGAGAGGCTTAAAAACCGTGAATAAATTTGCCTCCAAGTCCATCTTTATTGAAGTTAAATAAATACATTTCCTAATAAAGTTAAATTGAATGATTAAAAAAAATCTATAATTTGAAAAAAATCATGTAATTAAAGAAGTTTTCATAAAATAAAATATTTATATCCATTAAAATGAAATAGCATCATCATCCAAATCTAAAATGTGTCAGGTGTTTGTGCGGTTTTTTAAACTGAAGTTTGTGCGGTTTTTTTAACAGTTTATCCATACAGTTTCCATATATTTTATTAACATATGCTTCGTGTTGACTTCTACCATCTTTAAATGTTGCAGAAGCAGACCATGGTAATAGGTGAACTAATGCACCTCCATCAAAAACGTAGGAAATTGATACAAATGTATCGTATTGACATTCAAGGCATCTAATGACTTTACCATTAAAGATTTATCTGTTTTTCTCATTTTCTGAGTACTACGGTCAAATAGGGCAGTTGGTGGAACAGATAATTCGTAACTGAAAAATGCACTTGCTTCTTGAGCTCTATTGTCTAAAGAATTACAGGCAAGCATCTTCTGTGTTAAGAGACGTGGATCTACGTAGTGGAGTCTCACCAGCAATAATAATTCCTTTTGTCAGTACTTTCATTGTTACTGCTTGGTTTAATTTCAGTAACGTTTGTTCTTTAAAACACTTGCTGGGGAATTTATCTTGGATGTTTCTTCCAAAGACATCTGCATTTTCTGCAGTAACTTTGCTTTTGCTATTCGTTATACTGTTAAAAATGTAACATCAACGAAATGAAAGCACAGCAAATAGATTGTGGTCTACGAAGAACCGCATTACTTTTTTTTTATGTCTTTTAGATCTCTTGTCATCCTTACATCTGTCAAATCGGTATGCTGTTCACTACCAATGCATGAAGCACTGGTCAGGAAGTGTAGTGAACATTTCACTGCAACTAGAATGGCTCAAAATCCAAGTTGCACGCTTAATTGCTTTACCATTTTTCACCTATAACTTTTCTTGAAAACTCCCTGTCAGAGCTCAGGACTCAAATGAGAGTGGACTGTAAATTTTTGAAGATACAACAATAAATTTTATTTATGCTAAGAGCATTTCTCTAAGGTGAGAACAGGGGTCGAGGGGCCGTTACAAAGTAGTGCAGGGCACAGTGGAGGAGAGCATCCTCACTCCTTTAGTATCCGATGGATTCTGAGGCTATTCGCCGTAGGCGTCGCTCTCATTGAAGGGGGGGGGGGCCTACCTACAGGGTAGCAGCCCGAACACTCCCATGAATATAATTTTCTAACGAGAAATTTCCTTTTATTTGATACTGCATATATATGTTTTATTTTAAAAAAAAAATCTACGCTTTTCCAAGAGGGCGACCAAAAAAAAAACTTATTTTGCACGACAGTACGGGTGTATATCTTTAATATATTCACCATCTATATGTCAGATGTTCTATTCCTTTTTAGCATGATATTTTCTTTAATTTGGTACCACACATTATTTTTTTTTTTTAATTTTTGATTTTTTTTTTCGGATTTTTCAAGATGGCGGCCGAAAAAAACACATTTTGCACCACAGTACGGGTGCATACTTTTAGTATCATCACTTCACTTCAAATATCCCATGTTTTATCCCTTTTCAGCTTAAAACTTCCTTTAATTTGATACCGCACATAATTTTTTTGAATTTTTGAAATTTTTTCATGATTTTTCAAGATGGCGGCCAAAACACATATTTGTCCCGCTAGTACGGATGTATACTTTTAGTTTGTTCATTAGGAGCCTATTTCCTACCATTTCCAACAGGAATTGTTTCTGTTGCAATTTGTTCGACTCCAAGGTGCTTTTCAGTTTATTTCTACTGCACTAAATCGAGTTATTCTGCGATAACGCGTGATAATAATAACTTTGCGACGCTCGTACGTCGAAACGTATTGATTTTACGAGAAAGTTGTAATGACATAAATTGTAGGAAATTTTCTCTAGTTTATTTTGTACATTAATGTTTTTATCGTACAATAAGTCAAAGAAGAGATATATTCGAAATACCTCTTTTAGACGCCATTTTTTCAATATGGCGGCGCGAGCGGCAAAGATACGAGGTGGCAAAGTGGAAATTCGAAACGAGCACATCAAAATCTATAATACTACCAATTTTCAAAACTCCCGGAAAACTTTCCAGGTAACCCCCTTTTTTTCGACCAAATGACTGTACTATATATTCAATAAAAACAATTGAAACCATATCTCCATATATTATTTCTCTAAGCCGAATCCTATACCCGGTCGAAACTCGCTCATTTCTTTATCGAATTGCAAGAAAATTTATGATTTTGAAGCTTATCCCGCGGGCTATTGACGAAAATTAGACCCACCCTCTAAAAAGTGTTGGTTCGTTTTTTATTCGAACTTCAATTTTTGGGCACAAAATTGACTCTATCTAGCGAAATAATTGTCGTATCGTCTCCATTTTGATTTCATTCGAAAGATTAAAAAAAATGCGTTCTTTAGAACGTTTCTCCGCTAGCGCCGCGTAACGAGAATCTCGAAAATCCACGTTTAAGCGACTTATAAGCGATTGAAGTTTGAAAAAGTTAAATTTTTTGCTCAACTGTCAAAATCGTTACATTGTTGTTCAAATCAATTTTAAATGCGACATTTCAAGCCAAGGCTTATCTCGGTAAACCTTAATTGTAACTTTTATTGTTTCAAAATACTATGGTAGTTTTGCGATAACGTTAGTATTTAGTTTAGTAGTAGCCTTGGGTATTTGATTTTAATATAGGGTATCACTTTTGTAGTAGTTGTAAAAGTGAACGTGTCTTTGATCTCTTTGAAAAGTTGTCAGAACGACGGCAGTAGATGGCGATGTTGTGCAAATGAAGCCAATAGAAATTGTCGTATTAAATTTTAAGTTTAGAGTTTTTTTTTTTTTTTTGCGGAATTCCGCACGGGTCACCTAGTTTGTTATTAATTTATTTTTGATTGTATATGCAATGATAGCTATAATGATGAGAAAAATATGGTCAACATAATAGGTTTATATAGAAATATAATCATGCATCTCATAGATGACATGGACAAAGAGGTTGCCACACAATATGTCTGAATGTGTTGCAATACTTATCATTAGCTTTGAATTAAAACTGATATTACAGGCAATGCACAGTTAAGCATTTTTGTGTTACAGGAATGATAGCCGGCCATCTTGTCTTGTGATCAGAGATGGTCTGGCTACGGATGGGGAGATTGCAGGCTTAAATCCCGGCTCCGACATGGATACTTTCTCATGTCCTTGTCCTTTCTTTGCGTGAATGTGTTGTTGAGCTAAAAATGGTTGCCTTCCCTATTAACAAGTCCTTATGGCATATGTTTACCGTGGAAGTCAAGACTTCACATGAAATTACGGTATAATAGGAAAAGTGAAGCAGCACACCCCACATTGCCTGCCTAGCTAGCAAAAGACAACAACATGAATGATAATTTCAATATTGCTAAAGAGCATGATTAGTGCCAATTGGTTTCAAATGCAAGAAAGGATATTTTAAAAATCTTTAAAATGAAATGAAAAAAAATTGGACAAAATTAGATATTGTTTGCACAACAATACCTTGCATGGTTGGCAACAAAGAAGATTTTGTTACATAGCTCAAAAGTCATTTGAGCGAAAAAGTTTCTACCTAAAACATTGTCAAGAAGCTCATTGTCTCCAGGACTTAAACTTGTCTTCTGTTGCTGACCATTAACAAACTATGAACTATTATCACACACTCTGGTGAATTTGCTCGAGTTCTGTATCAACAAACTTTCCCTGTTCTTTCTTCTGTACTGATTTTTACTACTTTCTTCTGTAAGATTCTTTAGCACTCAGACATATTTATATGGAAAAAATGTACTAGTTAAGCATAATTCACATAAGTGGCTTATAAACAGCAATTTTTTACTTTTTATCTCTTAATGCGTTGGAAACAATCGAAAGTGGAATGCTAAACTGTTTTGATTGGAAAAATAGTGCTCTTCTCAAAAAGGTTGGTCACCCCTGATACAGAGGGTTCTCACTCAAACTTTCCAAAACATTTTATTTTGGTGTCTTTTTAAGGTAGCAGTTCTCAACCAAAGGTACTTGTACCCTTTTAAAGTATGAAAATCTGTAAGGGGTATCAATGCCAAAGAGCATAAAAAATCATCAGACTAACAAAAATGTGACAAAAGTTTAAGTAATATTGGATGATCCTCAAACATGTCCAACAAAGTACCTTCAAAACGTACCTTCTGGGGTTTATGACAACTACTTGTTTTGCAACAAGCAAGTTAATCTCAGTGACCTTTAGAAACAAGCTTAATATTGAGGATGATTTGCAGTTCTGTTTCACCTAGTTGGAGCCAATCATTGTGGTAAACTTTCTTGAAAAAAATCAAACCTAGTATTTCCATTAATTTTTTTAGCGACCCTCAGGGACAGTCCAAAAAGTGTGTCGAATTTTCCAAAAATGAACATTTCAACCAAATAATTGTGTTCAATTATTACTTTGGTATTGTTTCAATTCATTATTAACAGGTTGCAGCACATAACCGTTGTAAAGTGTGTTCTGTAGCCATTTTATTACAATCTTTATCAAGAATTACATTGCCAATTCCAAGAACAAAAAGCTAAGTTTTTAAAATTATAAACAAAATCCCAGTTTATGTTAATTGCTGCTTTTATTTCTTCTTATAAAATGTCTTTTTAAACATTTTATCGTAGGCAGAAAAAAAAATTTTGTTACAAAAAGTATGCACCCTCTAGTGCCTAGCGTTCCTTTTTAAGGAGGATTTTTCCTTTTTTAATAAAAAAATTATTTTTTAAATGATATTTTTTTGATTATTTTTCCTGTCCATTAAATACTATTTGTAACCAGTATACAAAATATCTTTGGGGAAAAAAATATCAGGAATTAATGGGTTAAGTAGCGATTTTTTTGAAATCTATTTGAAATGCTCAGTAAAGCAAATTTCCAAACCAAAGTACCGATTAGGAGGAATGCATAACAAACTTGACTCATAAAAAATAACAGTCATGACAAATGACTTAAAGCATAAGTAAAAGCACAAATGTCAGAATGGAAAACATTACAAGAAATGTTAGAATAAATACAAGAAATGTCAGAATGGTTTTTTTTACAAGTCAAAAAATAGTATTGTGGGAGTTCAAAACTTCCAGAGGCTGCAAACTACTTGACAGAGAAAGACTCAGCAGCCCATATTACTTTACAATTGCCATCTCACCACCCTTGAAAGAACATGGAACATGAATAAAACTAGTCATAAATCAAAAGATTGTTTAAAAATTATAATAATTATTTTTTTTAATATTCCAAAATCTTTGGGGGGTGATTGAAATTATTAGATATTTTGAAAGTATTACAGGGGGTTCTCTTTTTTGCGGGAAATTCAAGAAAAATGGGGAGGTTAGTTCTGAACGGTCTTTTCAAAATCTTCAAAATCTTGATTCAAGTTCAAATATTAACAAAGATTGAAAACACATATCATTTTCCGAGAAATATAAATATTCATTGCTCTAAATACTGTCGGCTCCGCTTAAACGAATACTGTTGGTTCCAAGAAATATTATTTGATTTAGCAGGGATCTTTCACATAGCATTTTTGGCACGGTTCCGAGGTATTTTATTTTTATAAGTGGGGTATTCTTTTATACATTACCCGATTAAGCGGGGACGACAGTACATTGAAATCAGCAGCAAAAGCCTACATTAATGCACTGAATTTAGAAACAAAACAGTCAAGATAAAATACAAGCAAAATTATATTGAATTTGAAGTCTTTGATAATACTGCAAAAATAAATAAACAAACAAATGAAAAGAAAAAGAAGTTTGACATAAGAAGAAATACAGCAGTGAGAATTGCAAATATAAAAACAAAAGCTTTGCTTTTACCCCATCAGTTTCTTCTCTAAAGATTGACTAGCTAAACATGCTATCTGAATTATTGCAAACAAAACTAATTTTCATTCAAACAAGAATTAAGATGGAAAAATATGAGAAATTGATGTTGTAAAAGCAAATCTTTTCAAACGAAAATGTTTAGTATAAAAATATTACAAAAGGATGTGCATATTAGAATGGCACAACGAGTGACATGAAACAACAAAAAGCAAATTAATGACAAAGCAGCTAGCTATTTTTCCAGTACACTACTTCAATTATGTAGCATCTAGCAGTACTCAGCCACATTAAAACAGCCTACAAATTTAATTTGTTATATCCATTAATATAACCATTTTCATAAAACTTCTGGGAAACGTACAACAAAGTTTGCTAAAACTATACACAGGAGAAAACATATTCACAAACAACGTTACTATAGCTGAACCCACAACATCAATATACACATAATGAAAAAGTACTTACTATTTCATCACTTGTTGCAGATACTTGCTTAACATCTTTACATGAAAAGCTCAAATATTTTTATCAATCAAAAGGGCATTCAAAGCTCAGCTCATGCTGTGAATTGCCCATCCAATGATGAATAGTTTGCTAACTCAAAAGTAGCACATATTTAATATTCTATATTTTTTCAAATGATATAAGGAGTATTTATTAAGAACGTTTTGTTATATACACTAATAGGTGCTTGTGCTGTGTCCTGGAATACCTTGAAAACAATTGTATTCAGTTGCAGCTATCTAGGAAGTCTGTACAGACTGTTCTGTTTTTAAAATTCTGTTCGAATCGCCCGCCTATGAATAAACTGCAAAAGTTACACAGAGTGATTTTTTTTTTTTTTTAAGGATAATTACTGAAAGAGGGAAGTTTGCTACTCCATGACAATAGGGCATGCTTGGGACAAACTTTGTCGCAAGGTGGCGCAACATGTACAATTGGTATTCTTTACTTCCGGTTATTCGATTAACGTGCTAGAGCTTACGCGATGAGGAATATATTTTTTTTACAAAGCGAAATTCATCTTAAGGGTATATCTTTCAGATGAAAATTTTACTGTTTCAACATTAAAATATGAATTAAAACTTTTAAAACTTAAAACAGCTGTCTGAAACGGTATTTATTGCTTGGAAGTATTAATAGTATTTTAAATGATGATTAAAGCTCTCAATTAAAAAAAAAGTTTTGAGACTTCAATCATTCTGCAGCTAACATAAAATATTCTTACTTTCAAGTTAATTATTTTCTCATTATAGCGAACAACTATTCAGTAATTTAATTATTAACTTTGTTTTAAATATTTTTTTATTTATTTATTTATTTCGAGGTTCAAAGTAATACTCAAATATTTTGTACTGAAATGCATGCGTATGTTGCAGTCTATTTTCTTGCTAAATGTACGTTTCTCTAGTTGATGGTCAAAATGTAACTTGTAATTATGTGCAAAAGGTTACCATTCTTCTATTAAAAGAAATAAATAAAACATGCACACATCGAACGGTACATGCTTTTAATGGTTATTAATTTTTTTCATCCAAATTATTACCCTATTTACCAATGAAATGTCTGAAATTTGACAATAGAAAATAGATTGATAATAAACTCGTATTTATTATCTTATTTCTTAGACTCTGATTTATTTAATATTTTTATTTTATTCTTCATAAAATAAATTATTTAAAGCAGTAGCTAGCTGAAAAGTAGTAGACAAACCGGCCGATTTCACCAAAGCACATTCAAATTAATAATGTTGAAAGTTCACACATATATTTAAAATAAAAAATATTTAACCCGAACACAAATAAAAGAAACAATTTTTCAACAGTATTTCTATTTCGCTTATCGCCTGCCTAATACGAAAACTAAAATTATGGTATTCAATCATTTATACAAACTAATTAGAGCAATTAGGAAAAATTTTAAACAAGATATTACAAAAAAAATCGAAACTAGTTAAAATGGATTAATAACGATAGCTAAATATAATAACAATTCAACCGAATTACAAAGATGAATTTCATCTATTGTACTTAAAACCCAAGTTCTATTCAAAGATCATACAAATTCTTATACGGATGTAAAATGTATCTCAGTAATACGCTAACAGTAGGGGAAGGTGGGGTACCTCGGACCTATTTCCGCTTTTCAATTTTTAATTTCATAATTATTTGCCAAATCTAAATACAAATACCATAATATGAAACTTTATGATGTTTTACACTACACATAATTATCTTAAAAATTTATTTAACTTATTTCAATTACATTTTTTGTAATAAACATAACAATGCACATAGAACCGAGGTACACCACCGGTGGTATACCTTGGGTTTTGGGATGGTGTACCTTGGACCAATGATTAACAGGTAAAAAAACATGATTTTCAGTAAGAACATCACTATTTGCAATCAGTAAACCACACATAAATTTAGAAATACATTTTTTATTTGTTTCAAAGATAAATAAAAGTTTGATCTTATTATCTTGTCACGTTTCCCTTTTCAAAAAATACCAAGATGCTCTAGGTTCTGAAAACCATGCCAGACATTATTTTTTAAGCTGCACTTATTTCCAACCAAGATTGTAATTGGATATTCCAAATGTTAACTTCTCGAGCTACCTTTCTTATTCACTAGATAGTATTGGATGTGGTAGCTTGAATATATCCATTTTTTAAACTTCATAAATGGTAGGATCTTCTCTTGTGAACTTCTCACAGTTTGAATCTTTTTTTCAGAAATTTAACTGCATATTCATCATTAGCAATAGAAATACTCTCTGTAAGAAAATATTTGATAGCTTTCTTGCCAGCAAATTTCACCAAAACAAAAAAGCCAATCTAAATATTAATGTTATCTGCTTCTTCTAGCTCATTAAAATCTTCCTCTGAAATATTGGATTCCTCATAAAAATCTTCAATATCCTTAAGTTCAGACTCTGAAGAATAATAAAGTTATCTCTTAGCTGTCTTGGTAGGGGGTTTTACAGTCTTAGTTTTCTTTACTTTTTTCACTGCCCCCTTTTAGCCTTTCCCATTTCAAGACGCTCTTTCCGGGATGTATCGGTCAAAATACAAGACGTTCTTTCAGGTCTTCCCTCTACGGGGTCATTTTTTCGGTAGCGCTTTTGGATATGGCCTTGATTTCTTCAGGGGAGTGACAATGCTTGGCAGAGAAGTACTAGCTTCAGATGTTGACACACCAGTAAAATCGTTTTGTTATTTTCTTCTTGCTTTTGCACTGAGCAATCATTGACATTTGATGGGAGGAAATCAAAATCTTCAAAAAATATTTTCATTCACCGTTATATAAACCGTCCAAGGACTGCAGTCCTTGGATGGAATAACTGAGTTGGCGGTGTATTGCACATATAAATGTAGTTAAGAATTCATCATTAGCTTTACAATAAATAATAATTATGCAATTATGCATATTAAGTTTATAATTTAAGTTAAAATTTTTAGTTTTGGAAGGAAACATTTCACTTGAATTTTAAAAGGCATTTCAAAAAACTAAAGAACATGAAATTTTAGGAGTTGTAATAGTTATGCACTGCAGAAGTGTGTACCTTGGACCAGTCCAAGGTACACCACTTGTATTGGGTTCGAGGTACACCACTTGGTTATAAAAAACAAAGTAGCTGACCATTGTGTTACAGTTAGGATTAACTTTGTTTCAAGCACACGGTGTTATAGCTAGATCATGACTGTATAATGCATGACCCTCATTTTAGAATAAGCAATATATGTTTCAGAATAAAAATACCTAAAAGTAACCGGAAAAACTTACTTTTGAATGGTGGATTTCTTTTTTTAATAATACTTCAATCAGATGATCTTTCCGCAAAACAGAAAGGTAGGCAGTGAGACCTCTAGAGGCACATATTTCAACTACACATGATGTTATTCAAATATTTTAATAAGCAGAGCTGTAATCAGCCTAGGTCCGAGGTACACATACGTCCGAGGTACACCACTTACCCCTACATATTTATATCACTGGAGCAGACAAAATTTACTTTCAGGAGGGGGGGGGGGGTCTTGCAGGCCTTACATGTAAAAAATTCCGCCAAGGAATTTGGCCGTTGGAAAACCAACGGTTTGGGGTGGGGGGGAGTGTTGACCCCCAAATTCCTGTAACATAATTATTAAACACCCAAAATTTTTAATTTTTTATTTAAAGGATTGTTATCACCCCCCTTCCCAAGAAAAATAATTTGTTCATAAATTTGAAACTAAGCATATTAACAACTAAACACAGACAAAAAGTAATTGTTAGTTTAAAAAGGAATTAGTTTAAAAAGTTTAAAAAGACATTAGTTTAAAAAGGAATTGGGGGGGGTTTAAGTTGAAAAGAAAACAGACTTAATATGTATTTAATTCAAATATAAAATTTTCAAATATCCGCCACCCCCCCTGATAGTTTCTGTTTATTATTTTTTTAGAAAACTGCAAAACGGAATCGATCTTGTAAGCACTGAAATAAAAACATAAAATGCAAAGCATCGACTTTAATATTTTCTGGAATGAATTTTCAACTCATTTCGCCTTCAACCAGGAAAAAAAATAAGAAAATGAATAACGTTATTTTATTTTGAACAAGTTTTCCAATGTGTAAAAAAATGCACATTTCAGGGCAGAAATTACTATTAGTTATTTGGTATAAGAATAAAATTGTTATTTATGCTCTAAGATTATTGTACTCGGTCATTCAACTATTTCAGTTGGAATTGCTGCAGAAAGGGTGTTAAAAATAATACTGTCCACAATACATCTGTGATTAAAACATTGATATTTTGCAAGAAATCATCACACACAACTCTTTGAACAAAAAAAAAAACTTAATTTTCAAAAGAGCATAGAAGACGCATCGGTACACGAGAGTTTCTATGATTCTACGAATGCGGCAGAATAGCCGGAGGTAACTTACACCAATTCCGCTAAGGCGCGCTAGGAACTATGGGAGTTTTAGCATGCCCTATGCAAGGTCTCACAATGTAGCTCAGACAAGAGTTTTCTGTACTCTTTTAAGAAGTAGTGAATTACACCCCCTAGAACCCCGACCTGATCCTCATTGGTCCTGATCTCAAACTTCAGCAGCAATTACTACAATGATGACAAAGACTTGAAAACTACCATGACCTTGTGGTTATTGGAGCAGGCATTATGTTTAAAAATGTAACTGTAAAGTATTATAAATACTTTAAACGAACTTGACAACTATGAGAAAACAGAGAAACCCATGCAGAATATGAAAATAAATTTGGTTTTAAGAAATATCGCTTTTGATTGCTTTTTATTATCAAGCAGCACTTACACAAAAAACATAGCTGACAAAATATTCATGTTGATAAACATAAGTTCAGCTGGCATAAAAATATTAAATTGAATTATTTTAACACAAAGTATCTTTCAAACTTGCATAGTAAACACTATAAAATATATTAAAATGCAGAAAATTATTTTTTCTGCACTTCAATACATTTTGAATTTAAAATTTTAAGTTGGAAACAAATAGGCCCAAAATCAATTTTTTTTTTCCTTTTTTAACCTGCATCTAACCTGCTACTATTATTACTATGCCAAAGGAGAAAATGAAGTTGGGCTATAGCACAGACTGCATCATTGAAATAATCAGTCTTTAATTAATGACTCATTAAAAACAACTGTTTTCAAGAAGTTAACACAGCCAAACCCCTTTATAACAAATCCTCAATAGATGGGTTTAAGAGATCGCTATACTGCCATGCTAAGCACAAAAGTTGTATCTGCACTTTTTAACAAAATTGATTTATCGCCACCAAGTGGCCTTTTGTCACGTATTTTAACTAAATGCCAAGTCATACGGTCATTTGAGGACAGGGAATATTTTTTTAAATATTCTGAAAAAGTATCATCTGAATCAAATACATGCAGGTGAACAACTTCAAAGAGTAATATCTCAGTTCGAGCTTGACTGCAGATACCACTTTTGCGCTTAGCACGGCAGTATAATCAAGGGTTCGCTACATCTGATTCTTCCAAAAAAACTCAATTTAGCTAAATGCTTCTCTATAATAAATCTCTTAATTACATCATGTTTAAATTAAAAATTAGGGCAATTAAGTGAAATAATTAAATATATTCCACTCAATAATAAGTTAATTACAAAAATTTAAGCTTTTTTTTTACAATTTATGCATAGCATGGGAGAAAAGTTTTTTTGGTTGAAAGCTTTTGAATTTTATTATTATTATTTGAGTATTTGATTTTTTTTTTCAGACATGTTATTGTTTCCGACAGAGAGGCTAAATGTAAGGAGACGCTACATTGTCTGGGACACCAACAAGCAAAGTACATAGACATATGCAGGACCAATGATTGCACTAGCTATAATATCTTGTTCCTCTCTTAATGATAAGGCAATTTCCAAGAAAGAAACTGGCATCCTTTCAAAGAACAATGATTCAACTAAGACATATTGTGGCTGCCTTAAAAATAAACTTACATGCACAACAATGTGTAAATACGGTAATGGAAAATGTTTATATATCTGCGTAAATCACTTGTTAGTTTTAAACTTTTTGTATAAGTTTGTACATAATCATAGTTCACATCACTTACTCGAATTTATATTGCTCTTGAAAAAACTAGTTATTTTTCAATAAATAACAATTTGATTAATATTAGTAATACTATTTTTTGCTTTAGCAACTTAACACTAAACTTCACCAGTTATTATTTGTTTTTCCTCCTATATCCCTTTAAAACTATAGAATAAACGCCCCAAATCGTCTAGTATGAAAAATTACTGGAAATTTGTTTTAAAGCTTTTACCAATAAATTTCTATAAAAAGAATTTTCGAATAAATCCCCCCCCCTTTCACAGCTTCAAATTTAACTTATGAAACTGCTGGATGCAAGTGAACTTCTCTGAAAATTGTACACTTCTTTTTAAAATGTTTGAAGTTTTCTAATTTACTTACTTTTTTTTTTTTTTTTTTTTGACTGATAAAGAAAACCAATTTTGTTTTAACTAATCAAGTTGTTGTATTCATAGTTAAATAAAGTTTCAACTCTTTATTTTAAGTTTTGAAAACGTACTCACTTTATTTATAATTTCTTATTTTGTTTTTTATGCCTAATTTTGCATTAAATTTTTATTAGTGAAATTTAAAAAACATGGTCAGATTCTCAAAAGTTTAGGATTACTGGAGTTAAATGTTACTGAAGTGTTTCTATTTAGTGTAATGCTTTGAAATACATAATAAAACATTCATCAAGCTGTCGCTCAAACAACGCGCAGGATTTTTACTTTATTTTTGCTTAAAAAATGACATTTTTACAGTTATAATTAAATTTAGGGATTTCAGGCTATTGTGATGCATTTTTGATGTTTAGTAAGCGTAACAGAACTCTCAAAAGAAGATACAGCAGGTATTTTAATAAAAAGAAAAAAAAAGTAATTTTGGATTATTGTAATATAAATCGGCTGCCAGTGTGGTTGTATGGAAAATTTTGAAATGGCTCTTCTTCCAAATATGCTTAATTATACATTGTCTACATGCATATCAAGTTTCATGGTTTACTCAGAATATGCAGTTTTTCACTTTTTTATTCTACCATAGCCCCTCTACTATTTTGTAGAATAAATGTTAAGTCACTTACTTAGTTCGACTTTTCATGCATGTTATGCAGCAGGAAGTTCTTAGCGATACCTTAATGAAAATTATTCCATGATAACACTCAGTTTCAGAAAACTGTATTAAGATTTAAAAAATTTTACCTACTTTTATGCTTTAATATAAAATGGAGTTTTATCATGCAAAAAATTTTCACAAAAAAAGAAAAACCTCAATTTTGCAACTTTCTGCAATATTTGCACAATAAAATCGATTAAAAAGAGCACTGATTAAAAAGAGAAACTGAGGAAGTGAATCAGTACTCTTATGAAGACATACTAAATATAAATAAGTAAAAGGAAAAACAATTTTTGTTCCTCTGTTCTTTAAACTTTGTAAATAAGAAAATGCAAACCTTCTTTAGGAATTTCTTTTTTTTTTTCCACTATGTTTTACAGGGTTGCCACTCAATTCCGGGGGAAAAATTCCCTGTGTTTTCCCTGCATGAATATGCAGTATTACGAACGAGCGAACAGATATTCTATACGAAAATTAATATCCTGGCACAGAAAAAAAAAACAAAATAAAAACATAGGGAGGCAAAGCAGAATTCGTTAAAATTGAAATCATAGAAAGGATTGATGACTAATCTGATACTGTAATTAAATTAGCATAAGCTTTAAAATGCATTTCAAACTAAGTAATAAATATTTTTTGCTTTTATAATACACAATTAAATATTTACTTATAAATAAATAAACTTAGCAAAAAAAAACTGAAGTAAAATTACTATTTTATTTTATATTATTTATTATTATTTTATTCATTTGCACATAAATTTTCTCTTTGTAGTTTACACATTTTAGAATTCATTTTGGCAACTTGAACTTTTGAAAAAAAAGTAAAATTCCCTGCACTTTCCAGATTTTTGAAGAAATTTTCAAAATTCCCTGGATTTTCCCTGTTTTTCTGTTGATTTTTCAATTCCCTGTATTTTCCCTGTTTTTTCAAGTTTCCCTGTGGCGTGGCAACCCTGTTTTAACTTGAAATTCAAACCAGTATTGTTTTGCTTTCCACATTCTTAACACAATACAATAAAACTATACTACACTAAAAGACAAAAAGTGCTTCAAAAGATGAGAAGTTAAAAGGAAGTTCATAAAACCCAAGTGTTAAGGCAGCAAAAACAAATGCATATTTAACTTGGCAAGAGAGAAAGTGTAGTAAAGCCAAGGTTTAGGATATAAAAGCATGAGAATTATAAATGCTAAAGCAGTAGCAAGTAAGGGGGTGTCAACGAGTTATCAGTTACAGCTAGTAAGTAGTTATGCAAGCTCATGCAAATTCTAAAGCAAAAGCATCAAACAGAAAGCTAGCACAGAATGTTTAACATCTAAGTTTTGAGCAATAAAAAGCGTAACATGTGGTAAAAAATCCATTCATCCATTTTGTAGAATATTAATGTTAAAAGGAAAATATCACAATTACATAAGATTGCTTTACTCAGCAGGTGTAATTATTAAAAAATGAAAAGTACTTTCGAAATATTATTTAACTGCTAACAAAGCAAAAGAATACTCAAAATAGTTTCTTTCTTTCTTTAATCAAGAAAATATAGTTGCAAAAAAGTAGTAAGTAAGTTAGAATTTTAATGCATTCAAGAAATGTGTACAAAACTTTGACTAACTGCTTTGTCATTTTTGCTTTTTTTTTTTTTTTTTTTAAATAAAATATGCAGCAACCTAAAATGTGTCTTCCAATTAGGTAACATACATGTATCTAAAGTAAAATGTCCAAAAATAACATCACAAAATAAAAAAAAGGAATGATCCGATTTTATAAATGAGCACATCTTCTTTATAGTTTAATCTTGCAAAAATTTATATCGTAAAAATTAAATGCCTTATTTTTTATGATAGGTTATCTTGGACTTTTTGCAAGCTACTATTTCAGATGAATTTAAAGACTTGCACACAAAAGTTATTTAAATATGTATCAAAATTGTATACTTATATGAAAAGTATAATGTTTGTATTGAAAACATAAACTAACCCCAGAGTAAAAAGTAATCATTCAATCAAAACTATGGAAATTGGATGCGTACAAATTTGAACCGATTATCAATTTGTCTATGCCATTCTAAGTGTTGTTTCCAGTTAAGTGTATACATTAACTTAAAGAATCTTCGTAAGCTAATAATAATAAGAATCAGATCTTTAACATTTAAACAAAAATGAACACAAAAACATGGATACTCAGCTTGTAATGCAGAAGATCGCATGAAGATTTTATCTTTTCTTTCATGAAAACTCGACAAGCATTTTCCTTTTTGAAGCAATTGATCAGTGCATCAAACTTTGAAAAAACTTTTCTCAATCAAGCTTGAATTCTCCAAATATAATAGTAAAATTTCAACAAATCAGTTAAGGGATAATTGGTACGTTTAAAATGTGTTACAGGTGAGATTAATTGAAAAACTCATTACTGATTTTTAAAAAAGGAATAGCATCAAAGTTAGATGCCAGTATAGAAGCTATCTGAATGATTTTTCGTTCATGGAAAAATTACATTGTCCAATTCACAAATGTTACTTTTTCAATTATTAAAAATAATAGATGTTGAATGTTTTAATTTTATTTGAAGGGTCCATTCTGTTTCTTAAAACTGTGTGTAAAATTCAGCAGCTTGATCTACATTTTGACCATTGTTATTATATTATTTTTATTAGCAAAGAAGATTATCTCAAAAACAAGCTAATTAAATCATCTGTGATAAAAAGTATCATTAAAAAAACATATTAAATGTTACATTTTAAAACTTGGAAAAGAAAGTACTTTTTACTGATTAGTTATTGTTTGAACCATATAAAAGATACAATGAAAAATGAGCATAATTTATGGCTTAAGAAAAAATAACAATTTAACAGAAAGAAAAATTGCAAATACATGGAACATTTGACAGATAATCATACCTAAAACCAGTGCATAAAACTGATGATACAGTAAAATCTGTGTAAGTTGACGACTTGCAGTACAATACTTTATTGACTTAGAAAGGGACCTAAAGAAGACTTTTTTTTTTTTTAACCTGACAAAAGTAGTTAACTTAAGACAGATGGTCAACTTAACAGGTTTTACTGTATTGCCACTTAGCACAAATATTTAGATAAATTGTTCTGAACTATTTCATTCAGTCATTTTTAATTGGATGAAATGAATTTTTTAGCCAACAAAAACAAAACTAAATTAAGAAATAAAAATTAGCCCTTACTCTAAAGGTGCAAGACACAACCAGGCGAGGCTAAAACCCATGGAGGAATAGAAGAAAATAATAAGCATAAATATAGTTGATGATTTCTTTTAGATGAATACTATAAAATATGATACATGTGCATAAAAATTAATACAAATTTAATTCATAATAAATTTAACAAAATTACTCAAAACAAAGAGTAATGAAAGATTACTAAAGTGTAATAAATTATTAGATAATACAAAGTTAAATTTATTTTTAAATCATGCTAAAAAAAGCTGATTGCTTTGATAGTTTAGACATAGATAGTTTTAATACTTGAAAATCATGTTGCAGTTCATGCACTATGCAGTTATAGAAAGTACACAATTAAAATGTTAAAAGATTTGAAAACAAGCATTATTCCTTGAAAATATATTATACTTTCAGACAGCTATTTATAACTTTAAAGTGAATTACATATTAGAGTATGTAAACATTAAAAATATAATACTATTTTTTAATATATTTTTTAAATGATAAAAAATGTAAAGGCTAGTAATACTAAAATAGTTAATAATAAGAAAGAAAGTATGTATGACTGATTATCTATACTTTGCATGCAGCCAAGACCATTGGACTTATTTAAAGTTTCAAATTTATACACTACAGGTTTGGGTGCAACTCAAAAAAGTTTTTCTAAAATTCCTTTTTTTTAAATATTATTCATGTAATTTTGTCTGTAGCTCCTAGCAAAAATGCTTCTTGTTTAAGACAGATTCTTCCGCCAGTAAAACCCTTTATAAACTAATCCAACCCTTGAGAAAGAAAGGTTGCTGTATTTGGCAGTTTACTAAACATTTTCCTTTTTTTTATATCAACCTTCATAAGGAAGTTAAGTACATGTGGATCCTGTTCAGATGAATCAGTCACACTTGCTAACATGAAATATGGCACAGAAAAAGAATAAAAATCAAGACAGTACACTAGTTTTGAACACTAACTTAATTTTTTTGTTTTTTCCAGTCATTTATTTATTTACTTAATTGCTTTTGATGTGCATTTTATTTACCAATAGCATATATTTTAATAATCATATAAAATAATTTAAAGTACTATGAACTGAAATAAGCAACTTTCATTCATAATTTGTTTTGATTTTCTGACGCAATTTACAAGAGATTAGAACTGCATTTTAGATTGATTTCTATGATCCGGAAAATTTTAAAGGCAATAAGCTGAACAAATCACATAGATTTACAATGAGAACAGATTTTTTTTATATAGTTTTACTGAAGACTTCAAGATTTCACTAGCAAGGAAAACATGCCTTGACTATGTCTGTTCACATTCAAATTAGTCATGCCAAGTAATTCACTTACATACTTTATTTATTTATTTATTTTGGTTCAGTATAAGATTAATTAAATTTCAAATGATTATTTTAGTGCCAGCTGAATGTGTCAAGAACGTCTCAAGCAGCTTTGACATAAAACATTTCCAAGTTGTAAAGAATTTCCTATATTAGGAAAATACAAATTCTATGGGCATGCATATGAAGATAAAAACTGCTTTAAGAAATACTGAACAGGCCAAATGGCCGAATTGCTAAAAGAAATTTCATGATATTTTCAAAAAAGATAGGACATATTGTATAAGCAAATGGTTTATTATGAAATTAAAATATGCCTGAAACATATTTGATTTTTTCATTGATTTATTTAACCGTTTATTTCTTATGGTTGTTGAAACTTTAGAATTTCAAATTCTTTTAATGATTAATTTTTAGAATAAGTACAACGATTTTATAATGCACTTAAGTACTTTTATGAAATCACTGGCAAAGCCATTTCCTCATTATATATTCTCATACTCTTCAGATAGCCATTGCAGTAAGTAACCCATCAATGGAAATGAGCATAGCTATGTGTATATAAGAAGCAAAATAAATAAACAATCGTTATAATAAAATATTTGTGTAGTTTTTAAAATTCAAATTTAATTTTTCAGCTAGGTGTAAAATCATAATAACAATAATAATAATAAGGTAAAATAAACTTATGACTTATGAAATAGTGTACTACAATTATTACAAAAATTTATTTATGAAACAAATGATTTGGATCCATCATTACTAAGAATATTGCTAGTTGAGTCTATCAAAAAAATAATAATTATGATTTTAACACATTAAATTTTGCGTCTTGATCTATGACTAAGTACATTTGTACACAATATACATTTAATACCACTTAAAAACATACAAGGGTGAAACTGAGCAAAAAAGCTTGAAAAAGGGATATGTTTTAGTAGAACCATGATATAACAGGAGCATAGTCAAAAATGGGTCTAAGAAAATAGTTGCTCTCTTACTCTTTCAAAATTAATTTTTAGTTATTACACATATTCAGTAATTGAAGAGAAAAAAAAACTCTCACACTTCTTTGTATTGATATTTAAAGTAATAACTTACACACATCTTTAATAACTCATTTTGAATGTTTGTTCATGGAGAATGATAAATTAGCAATTTTTTCTTCTCAAACAAAATTCTGAAGTTTGTCAATTTCAAAAAAAAAAAAAACATAGAACACCTGAGCCAATATTTAGAAAAGTGCCGATTTGAAGTTGGAGTTTTCTGAAAAAAAATTTTTTTTGCAGAAAAAAACTTATATTGGATTTCAAGTCTAAATTGGGTCTAAATGCAAAAAAATAAAAGGGGGGAGGTCAAGGAAGTTATTTACCCCCTCCTTAGATCACTCACTTTTAAGCCGTTACAGATCTGATGAATGTTACAGATCTGATGTTAATATGAGCTCCATATTTGAGTTTATGCTTTCAGTCTTCGTTAACATCTTTAAATATGATATCATTTCCTTGCATTTTTAACATAGAATTAAGATAATTATATTTAAATACATATATAAGGCTAAAAAATTAAATTTCATTATAGAAAAGCATTTCTTGGAAATAAAAATGAGCGATAAGGTTTTTAGATAAAATAAATTATGAGATTACCAAATCCAAGATAATAAAACATTTGTTTTGTTTTGAAACAATACACAACTTCAACTTTTTCAACACACAACTCTGCTGCTTGCTTTTCTTTAATTAGTTGCAGTAAATTTAATTTCTTGATCAGAAATTCAAATTTAGCATGCTAGTTATTATCTAGTTATTTAGCGAAGTTATGAGAAATTGAAGCACAAAAAAAAAATAAATAAATAAATAAAATAATAATAATTAATTAACTTAATTTCTGCAGTGTCAATTTTTCTTATTTTACTAACTTCTATTGTTAGGTTATACAAACCACAAATGAAGCAATTGTACTAAAACTCATTGCTTTTCATTTTTTAAGAACAAAAATATTCATTATATATGGCTAAAACCTATAATTTTTGCTTTTTATAATTCTGAAAAATGTGAGTTAGTTCTGTAACATATTCGCTGTTTTTCGATGTTACCGCTCTGACTGTTACCGATCTGAAAAACTGACAAAGTTTTTTTTTTATTTCCGAGTCGATCGCACTAAACCAAAATCAAAAACGTGGTTTTTTCACTTGTAATAAAGGACTATACTTATGGATAAAATAATTTTTAACATAATAAAAAAAGCGCATTTTAAAGCGTGTTACCGATCTGATGACTCAAATGACACACATTTTATAAAATCACTTTAAAAAATCTTACCTACAATTTTAGATGCAGAAATGCAAATTTTTAATTACGATTCGATAAAACATCCCACCAGGTACTCAGTATCACGTGGTATAGGTGCAGGAAATGATTTTGGGAGCCTAAACATAGATCGGAAGTTATTGTTACCACTCTGACGGCGGAACTTGGGACACGCTTATTTCGCATCGGCTAGAAAATCAGAAATCGATTAAAACAAAAATGAAGTAAAATATTAACAAAGGGGTAAAAATAGAATCGTTTTTTGTGCAAGTGTGTTTTTTTGGGAAGTTAGAAAGTGCGCACGACCTGTTTGCATGCTAAGCTTTGCTACTGGGGACACGTTACCGATCTGATTTTTGATGTATAAAAACAATATTTTCTGAAGAAAAAAAAAATTTTCTGATGTTATTAGATGAAATGAAAAGAGAACCTTGTCTTCTTTCTGGGGAAAATTATTTTTTTAACTAGTTATTGAAATACTAATGAAAATTCACTTAGGACTCAAATTGGCACTTTTCTAAATATTAGCTCACCTATGTAAAGTGTCACACCTCAACATAATGGAAAAGTTATAAAAAAAAAGATTTCTGCCAGAACCTTCACTTTTTCCCTCATACTTAAGCTTTTACATTTTTGTAATTATTTCTATATTCATTTTTAAGAGTGAATACGAATGTTAACAAGCAAAATTCATGGTTCAATATTTAATTTAAAATACTCTTTTAAATGTTATAGTTATATATAATTTAAGATCATATCAAATGTTATTCACAATTAACATAATTTATATTCAAAGGAATTTAGATTCATCCATTAATTTGTTACATAATATATCTCATGCACTCACTCATGCTGACAGCTTTAATAATTGTAGTGGTTTGTTGTTATTTGATTTGCACTATTTGTTAATTGACTACAAAAACATGAAAGATTCTAGTGATTGAAAGAACTACTTAAGACTATTTTAATTAAATTTTCCCCAAAAAATAACCAAAATGGTTGGATGACATTAAGCAGTACTGTTCACAAAATCCTAGTTCAGAATGTACGTCAGGTTCGATTTTCTGGTTAGGAAAGGATTACAACAATGAAAAGAAAAGTAGATTCATTGAATTAGTGACAGCTAAGATAAGGGCCGTGGTGGCCCGATCGGTAAGGCATCGGACTCGTGTCCGGAGGGACCCGGGTTCGATCCCAGCCGATCAAAGATCCACCGCCTTGATTAATGGTGGCTGGGAGGCGTTAAAAATGTCGTGGTCACAAAGTCCTCCAAGTGAAACGATACCTCTGGGGTGCTGGGCCTAGGGTTTGCTCGACCCTAGGTTCTGGTTCAAAATTAAGAACAGAGCGCCCTTCAGGGTCCTATCCCGGTTAAACCACGAAGGTGTGGTAGGTACGGGGGACCCTGGAGGTGTGAAATGAAATGACAGCTAAGATAAAGCAAAAGGCTGCTGGTAGCAAAAATTCTGGTAACACTTTTGTGTCCATTTCAAAGAGTTTTAGAAATATTATTAATCCTACTAACTTGTCATTTTTAATAATAGCTTGAAAGAACTGTAGTGTTCTCAAAATTCTTTTTATATTATTTTAAAAGAAATTTCTCTGCTTATGAGTCTTTAAAAATATGTATTTTATTGAAAAAAAAAATCTCTTATAAGCGATACAATTAAGAACTAAATCAAAATAAGATAATTGAAAATTGTAAGTATAACGTAATACAAATGGTAAATATTTTTTTAACATTAGTAGAGACAACAAAAGAGAATTCATTTCTGAATTATTTTTAATAGTGCACTACAAATTTAACCTTCATAGGTCTTGTACTTTTGAAAAAAAAAATTAAAAATGGAAAAATTATTAAATTTAATAAAATTTATTTAATTTTATTAAAAAAATAAAATTAAATAAATTATTAATTATTTAAAAAGTTGAAGAAAATGTGCAAAAAAAAATCTCCCACATTACAATGTATTCCCACTCCTCCCTCTCTTTCGTGACAACTCTTGAATAAAACACAGAAAATTAATGTCTTAGAAGATCTAATACAGAAAAACTTAGAATAGTTCTTGAAAGAGATCCTGTGGAAACTGGCTGGGTTGTCCTGTGATCATTTTTTGCCAAACCTATATGCAAATAGTATAGTAGCTTTTAAGTGGGCAGGTTACTACTGCAGGCTAGTTGATAGTAGGCTGATTGTATTCAAAATCACAGCAATGATAATGCTAACTTGAGTCGCAAATCATAAAACCATACTGAAATTCACTTACTACTACCCACATATATATTAATATTAAATATACTACACACATCATTATCAATTCAAAAAGCAATTAAAGGGGTATCAATGGATAGAGCATTGTATTGCTCAGCTCAGTTTTAAGACCTTTCCATTCTCAAAATTCTCTCCGAGCCAGAGTCATCTGCCGAATTCAAAGATCCACTACCAGTAAGAAAAGTTAAGGGGAGATCAAAGAAGTGTCACGCAAGGGCAAGAGATGCTCCTGACAAGCTCTTAATGTGGCCACAAATAAAATTATGATGATTTTCAATCCTTAATGTGGAAATTTTGACCAGATATGTACCATACCGATAAAAACGAGAAGGTTACCAACTATCAGACGCTGTGAAATTTGAAATAAACTGCAAAACAAATCTAAAATTAATTTTGTTAAACATCACACAATCAAGATTTCAGACCAACATTTTACATGTTAGAACTAAGCTACATTCTCCAATCTTGAGTTTAAATCAAAAGTTAGTAACATTTTGGCATGCCTTTCTAAATTTTTGTTTTTAGTAATCTTCCTAATGCAGTGAATGGTTTGTGCTCTCTATAATCATCATGCTTTTTTAATGCATAATAACATGTGGTTTTTCAATTGATTTGCTTTTTACCTTTGGCTCAACTGTGCCCTGAACAAACAAGATGGAGGCCTAATAAATTTAATGCTGCTAGATGAAGACCTCATATATTTAAAACTGAAAATCAAAAATTATTACTGCTAATAACAGGTCACATTGCATTTATTAATATAGATGAACCATAATATTAAATTCAATAATTGTTTCATCTGCATAAATACAATTCTGCAAAATATGATTCTCAAATTGCAAAGTAGCTTTTGTTTAAAAGAAATATCCAACATCATAAGATTTCTGAAAATGAATTAGTTTAATAATGCTTTGCATGTTTAAAAAGCATGCAAAATGTAATAATATCGGAAAGAAATACTTGCATAGTAAAACAATTTACCATAAAATTAATATTTATAACCATTAACATTAGCAAGTAACAGACGTCTAAGTTACTGAATATCAAGTTTTTATTCATAGTGCCTTTTAGAAGTACTCTTCATTCTTTAACAGATTGGCAGTATAAAAAAAAAACCTTAATACCAATCTATCCAGCATTAGTTCTGGGTTGATTCCCACATTTTTAGTAATAAAATACTTTGCTATCATAGGTTGAGGATTTTGTAATGGAGCTATTCACCTAACAATGCTATGGAAATGATGCCTCATTGGAATCTAAGTATTGACTTGTTGAAAGAGGGAGCAAATATATTATAGTCAACTAATAACATGAAACATAGTTCTCATATGCATCATAGCTTTCTGGCGAAATTGACTGCATATTGCCAAACTTGATTAAATGGAACCACATTCAATTATGCAGAATTATCTCTACCTTTCCACTTGAAATTACTCTCTGCCTTATGGAACAAAAAAGGCAATAATTACAAGTTTGGATAGTTTGATCCTAGATAAAGGGGAACTAGTAGGCTATCAATTCCCCTCTAATCCCGTTTAAATTTTATATAGGAAAGGAATTTAGTAATCCAAGTAATAAAATTATTGTAATAAAGAACAGTCAAATGCTGTGCTATAATCAATGAATGAATTTAAGTAATAATTAAAAAAAAAAAATTATTTAGAACAATAAAAAAAAAATCAGGAGAAGTTCATAGCAGCAGTACAGACTTTTATATATCTTTTTGTTACTTGGATTGCAAGAGAAGTTGATGGGTTTGGTAGCACATAGTAACCAGTATTCCGTTGTACTAATTTTTAGCCTGTTTTCAAAAAAGGCAATTAATAATTGTTTTAAATTTTAGTATTATGAATCAGAAGTTTCTGTAGAGTTATGAACATAAATATTTGATTTTTAATTTTTTTTACTTTCGTGTAAATTCCATTCAAATTCTACAAATCAGTGCAGCATTGCCATGAAAGGTAGAATTCACTTATCCTATTATGCTATATATATCTCTCTTAGTAACAAATTGTTTACTACTGCTAATTTTATTTTATTATTAGTTTTAGAAAACAACATGTTCTGCATAATGGCAGTGGTAAAATTAACTCAAATTCTTAAACAAAATAAATTAACAAATTAGCTGAGTGATATAAAATTATGGAATATTTCAAAAGCTGAGAATTAAATTTTAAAACACGGCTCAAGAAATTTCTTAATTATCTGATAAATTAATAGGAAATAAAAATTCTGCAATAACTGAGAGACTTGTAATCTATTCTTAAAACCATAAAAAACATATTTCCATTATTTATATGGCTGTTTTTAATCAAATTATTTCATGCCCGTTTATTGGAACTACCAGTTCATTAATAATATTTTTCAAAATAACAACCAGTTACTTCAGGCACATTTAGTTACATTTTTAAAACATAGTTTGTATACTAGTTATTACCAGGATTAAAACAGAAGCATCAAATTAACAAATAAAATGTACTGAGTTGGTGTTAAAAAAATTAATTCCAAGCATACATACAAGCACAAAAATAATCACCTAAGACTACGAGATCTTGGACGAACTATAGGCGAATGTCGACCATCTTCCTCAAGACCAGGATTACTTTCATTACTGCTAAAATGTGTATGAGAGTGTGCTTCATCTACAGTACCATAAGTTAACATATGCAACTTCTCTTGAGAGGAACATTGTGACTGAAAATAAAATTATTTTAGAGAGGGGGGTGAATTTTAATTTAAGAATGAATGGACAAATACCAGTCTTACATCAAATCAACTTTCATACATTTTTTTCTATACCTAAATATGAAACATAAAATAATGTTTACTGATGGATTCAAAATTAAAGACATATTAACATTAAATATCGCAAGACAAAAGATAAGCAATACTTAGCAGTAAATTTAATCACTATTATTTTTTTACTATAGTGAACAACTAATTGCAATAGAGACTAAATACAGCTTGAATCTTTGAAAAGTAACAAGAAATCTTTGATATATATGTTTCCTCCCATATGCTCGTTGAAGCTTTAAAATTCTATGATTTTTTGGACATATTGGGAAAAGTTATTCTTTAACTAACAACCACTTTACTAGTCTATCTTGTTGAGGGTCATGTGTGTTTCAAATAAATATAAGTAGAAAAATAGTAAAAAATACTGTACACTATTCTTGTTCATGTGGAACTTAAATGGGGTAAAAATTCTCAACACAATCAAACATGCAATATAACTGCTATAGTCCATAGCAAAATATTAAAAAAAAAAAAAACATTTGGTTTTTAAAACTTAATTTGAATTTTTTTTGGCTTAGGCTTAAATACAATTTTTTAAATTAAAATACTGTTAAGTATAATATTTAAAATGAAATGTTCAAATTAGCTGTCAAAATCAATCATATTTTTATATGCAGTGGAGCCTTGATAATTTGACACCCAAAGGAACTGCAAAATATGTCGAGTTATGCGTGTGTCAACTTACCGAGGTTCCATAATTTAAACTCTCAGGTTTTTCTGGATGTTTTATCGCATCGTGATTAAAAATTTGTATTTCTGCATCTAAAATTATAGGTAAGATTTTTTAAAGTGATTTTATAAAATGTGTGTCATTTAAGTCATCAGATCGGTAACACGCTCTGAAATGCGTAGTTTTATTATTTTAAAAATTATTTTATATATAAGTATAGTCCTTTATTACAAGTGAAAAAACCACCTGTTTGATTTTGGTTTAGCGCCATCGACTTGGAAATAAAAAAAAAAAAAAACTTTGTCAGTTTGTCAGATCGGTAACAGTCAGAGCGGTAACATTGAAAAACAGCGAATATGTTACCAAACTAACTCCCTTCAGAATTATTAAAAAGCAAAAATCGCAGGTTTTAGCCATGTATATTGAATATTTTTGTTCTTAAAAAATGAAAAGCAATTAGTTTTAGTAGAATTGCTTCATTTGTGGTTTGCATGACCTGACAATAGAAGTTAGTAAAATAAGAAAAATTGACACTGCAGAAATTAAGTTAATTATTATTATTTTAGTTATTTATTTATTTATTTATTTTTTTTTTTTTTTTTGGTGCTTCAATTTCTCATAACTTCGCTAAATAACTAGACAATAACTAGCATGCTAAATTTGAATTTCTGATCAAGAAATTAAATTTCCTGCAACTAATTAAAGAAAAGCAAGCAGCAAAGTTGTGTGTTGAAAAAGTTAAAGTTGTGTGTTGTTTCAAAACAAAACAAATGTTTTATTAGCTTGGATTTGGTAATCTCACAATTTATTTTATCTAAAAATCTTATCGCTCATTTTTATATCCAAGAAGTGCTTTTTTATAATGAAATTTGATCTTTTAGCTAATATATATATTTTAATATAATTATCTTAATTCTATGTTAAAAATGCAAGGAAATGGCATCATTTTTAGAGATGTTAACGAAGACTGAAAACATAAACTCAAATATGTAGCTCATATTAACATCAGATCTGTAGCCAGGGTGTAAAAAAATCAATGATTTTTTTTAAAAAATCAAAAAAAATCGGATTTTTTTTATTTAAATCAGATTTTTTTTTATTTAAATCGGATTTTTTTGATTTAAAAAAAATTAGAAACTTCAGTTTATTAATTAATTTTTATTTTTGAACAACTTACCTTTACGTGTTTAAAAATACAAAAACACCTTTGAAGTAAAGCTTTACTAGTAAGAAACCCAGAAAAAAGTGTTAGGAGCCAATCTGTAAATAATCCTGTCTACTAGCTAGGATAAAAATCAAATGGGGCAGGAAGCTCAACCCAATCCTCACTTCATTCAGCCCCCTTCCCCTCTTTATTTTGCTTTTGTTTTGTAAAGCTGGAATATGTTCCATTTCAGCCACTAATAAAGACTGCCCCACCCCCACCCCCCAGTTGCTAATGCAAGGCATAGAAAATTCATCTTTTGTTTGGTTGTTTTTGTTTTGTCTTTTCACTGAAAGTGTATCACACACATTCTATCATGTCCCTCCCCCCTCAATTAACTCTTTGCAACACCTGCCCTTTACTTGCATGTATTTTCTTTATTTCACATATTAGACAACAAATAGCACTATTTGTGCATACATATTATTTGGACTGCAACCTTCCAGCATCTGTGGAGAGGGGATGAGTAGGATTACTTTTCCATTTATTAGATGGAAATCAAAGCTCTAAAAGAAAATGATAAAAATAATGAAATTGGGATTGTCCAAGAGAATTTTTTAAGGATTAAAATAAAAAGTGATTTAAATCAATGATTTTTTTAAAAAAATCAATTGATTTAAATTGCGATTTAAATCACTGATTTAAATCAATTGATTTAAATCAGTGGTTCTCAACGGGGGCGATACCGCCCCCCGGTGGGCGGTGGGAAGATGCTAAGGGGCGGTGAACGTATTTTGGGCGGCAGGGGGGCGGTGGATAGATTTTGGGTGGTAAGGGGGCGGTGGATATATTTTCAAATGTGCTTGTGAGGACATGTTTTATGCGAGGGCGGCAGGAAACCATCATCTCTTATCTCACCAAGGGATTACTTAAAAATTTGTTTTCTGCGGATGTCTCTCGAACCTCGATCTTTCTCCTAACGTCATGAAGGAGAGCCTAAAATTTGCCAATAGCACTTTAATTTTAAAGCCACCTAACTTGACCGACTTTTTTTGTCGTTAAAGCATCCCTCCCAACAACATCAAAAGCAGGTAACAATAGAAGTTTTCATGGTGCAATGTGAAAAAAAATTCCAGTGAAAAATCCCGAACCTTGACCATTCCCTCTTCGTCAACAAAAATAGCTTAAATTTTGCGTTTTTTGTTTAATATTTCAACTTCGGAGAACGTTGCAGGAGCTCTGACTCCCTAAAATTACTAAACTTAGCCATTAAATAACTTCAATTATGAAAAATCTTTATAAGAGACCTCTTTCTCCCTAGTTAATGTTACCAAAAGTTGTCTAAAATTACGTCAATTTTAAACGTTTTACCGGGAGCGAATTTGAACTTAAGTCTTAACACCACGAAACCTAAATTTAAAGAAACCGTATTTTTAAGACTTCGTTTTCAAAATAAATTTCGGGAGAAATTCCTGATACCTCACCACCATCTTTACTCTAATATCGTCAAAGGCATAGTTATAACTTTTGGTATCTTATCTAACCTTCACAGCAATAAATTAATCAAAAAGAATTTCTTCGAATTGACCTTATCTCGTGATTTGTAAATTCAACTTATACCAATTTAAGAAAAAAAAAAAAACGTGATTTTTAAAGGTGACAGGTACAGGTGATAATTTTTAAGTCTTTGTCCCTGGTGGGAAAAATAGAAGGAACGGCTTTGTTATTGCCTTTCAGCGGTAAAATCCTATATCCGTACTTAATAAATAGAAGATGCGTATTGCATAGTTGCAAGTAAATAAGAGCAAGACTGTTTGGGATCGGACTATTCAAGAACTGTTTGAACGTAATGTATTTTTCAAAATATATTGGTTTTTAAACAAAATGTTAAAAGCGGTACATTTTTATTTCAAACCGTGTTGTTCCTATTTACCTTAAAATGGTTTAATCATTTAATGGACCCATTCTAGGCCCTTGGTTGTTAGTGACACAGCTTTTCAGAGGGAACAATGCCCGCTTTTTCTAAAAATTATCCCAAAGAAGAAAAAAAAAGCACAAGTTTTTTTACTCAAAAGTCATTTTTCAACTGTCTGTTTGGGAAAATTATAGAATTAAACCGGTCAAGAAAACTACCCCCCCCCCCCCCATCTTTTTCCATTTTCACGTCCGTCCACAAAGGGGGCGATGAAAAAAATTTCAGCCCTAAAGGGGGCGGTAGCTGTAAAAAGGTTGAGAACCACTGATTTAAATCATTGACACCCTGTCTGTAGCACTCATCAGATCTGTAACGGCTTAAAAGTGAGTAATCTAAGGAGGGGGTAAATAACTTCCTTGACCTTCCCCTTTTATTTTCTTGCATTTAGACCCAATTTAGACTTAGAATCCAATATTAATTTTTTTCTGCAAAAAAATTTTTAAATCACAAAACTCCAACTTCAAATTGGCACTTTTCAAAATATTGGTTCATATGGGCAATTCCATGCAAGTGTGGAAAAGCGTTGAAAAAATTAAACTCGAGTAATGTAACTGTTCTGCATATTTTTTGGTTTAAAAATGTTAGAAGTTTCTTATTTATAACAATTTTTTTGTTAGGAATGTAGTTTTTTAGTTTTGGCAATACTTTGAAGTTGGTATTAGAGTATTTTATTTTCAGTGAAGCAAATGGTCAAACTTTCAGCATTGATAAGTTTCAATTTTTTCCATTAGATAAATGTGACAAAGGAAGATTGTTGTTTATTATACTTTAAATTAATATTGTGAATTGATGAAACAAGTGTTTTCAATTTAATTAATTGATTTATGCCAATTTCAAAAAGGCACTGTTCTATGTAACATAAGTTACCAAAAACATGTTAAAGTTTTTACAGCAAATAAAGAAAGGGCAATACAATGTTAACTATGTTATATTTTCTATCTTATAGATGTGTACTAAGCAAATAACAGTACTTTTCGTTTGAATATTGTTTATTTAATTTTTTGTGCCACAATCAAAACGTGTAACATAAGTTACCCACATATGCAGATAACATAAGTTACCTTAGTAGAACTTCAATACTTGTGTTTTGAAATAAAGTAAATTGCAAATAAAACCTATATGGTTAATAGAAGTAATTTATTCAATAATTCTTTTAATTGTACTACTGTATTTAGATTACTCATATTTCTTAAAATGTCTGTTTTTTAATAAGATTACAATACACCTTTATTATAAATTACATGCTTCTTTTTGGCTATTAAGATATTAATTCTCTTTCACCAATATCACTGCATTCAGGATATTTAGCAGGTAATGTACTATGAATTATTCAAAAATGACTTCTGTTATGATTTAAAGTTATCAAATATGTTTTGGAAAAAACAAATATAAAAATAGTTTATCTCTTTCAATTGAAATATATTTTGTTTTGCATTAAAATGCCACTGAACTCTGCAGAAAAGATGCGCGGTAGAAGGGGTATGAGAAAAGTCATGTGGATATTACAGATTCATAAATAAAAGTCACTCTTGATAGTATTGAAATATGTTAGAAAAAGAAAAATGTATCAAAAAATTTTCTGAAGATCCGCACATTCACAATGATCATTTAAGAACCAGAAATGAACAAAATGTAGGGTTTTGTTTAGTTGTATTTTAAGGAATAAGAAGAAAAAACAGAGATAAAAGCTGGTGACTGGTGTGTGGTGAAGTACGAAAATACATTGTATCCTTGAGTTGTGACGATTATTGAAGAAAACGAGTTTAAAGTAAAAGTAATGGCTGCTGTTGGAACCAATCAGAAATGGCCAGAAACGACAGAGGAAATTTATTATAAGAGAAAACATGATTCGAAAATAGAATTACCTAAACTTGTTAATACCAGCGGCCAGTATGCATTTAAAAGTCTTATGTTTTGTAATATTTTTGATTGATCATTGAGTTTGGCATTAAATTTCTGTAAATTTAACTCATAATTGTTAATTTTCAGTATTTTGATCTAAACTAAGCTGTAATTTTCATTCATTAGTTTTTGTAATAAATATATGCTTGTAAGTGAATTTTGTAACGTAAGTTACTGTAACGTCAGTTACCCAGTTAAAAATTCTCATAAAATTCAATTTTTTAAATAAAATTTTAAATTTATGAAAATTAATTCCTAAATATTATAAGAAACTGATAAATTATACTTCAAACAAGAAAACAACTGCAATAGAGCAGAAATTTGCCTTAGAACCAATTTTCATATTATGCCGTTCCCATTTTGTGTAACGTAAGTTACTGCCTTATTTTTGACTGCTAAATTTTGTAAAATTTAAGTGCATCGAATATTTTTGCATTTTAATTTTGCTTTTGACTGGCATTTTCACTGAATGCTTTTGTACAAGGTTTTTATAACAATATTTGTCTGTACTAAGGAGCTAACTGCATAAGAGTTGGTCAAAATGTAACGTAAGTTACTGTGGAATTGCCCATATGTTGTACTGCTTTGTTTCTTTTAGGTACATTTCTCCCACCCCTTCCTAGCCTGAGGACTGCACCAACAGCACAGAATTTGGTGGCTGACTCAACACCCTGATTCCTCTACATACGATAAAGTATTCTCTAAAAGAGCTTTGTTGACCCCAAAACCGACATGTTCTCAGAAATGGTTGAAGTGAAAGAATATTGGCAGCAAAAAGTGGACTAGAATAGGAAGTGGGTATCGACTTAAAGAGGTTCTTATAAATGTGTGTCAAGTTAGCCAGGTTTTTACCCATTGATATTAACATTAGACCAACCGTTGGAAAAACAACTGTCGTCTTACCAAGATGGTCAAGTTACCGGAGTTCAATTGTGTACATGATATACATATAAATAAGAATAATTCGTAAATCAGTACAAAATAATACTTACAAAATAATGTTTTCGGCTTGTTTTAAATATCTATATCATAATTTAAATAAAGGATGTTTCATGTTAATTTAAAAATTTTACTTGTTCAAGAACAAAATTATAAGAAATGTTAAATAACCTACGAGTTAAGAAATTAGTTATTTTTTTATTTATTAATTTATTTATTGTATTTTTAATGAGCATCGTAGATAAATGAGGTTCATTTCCTGCAAGTGCAGTTTTAATCAATGCGATCAAATGAAGGTGCATTTTAAGCCTACCATTTTCAGCATCACTTTCTATTGACTTTTATCACGCAACTCATACTGTTTTTAAGGTAAGAACACCAACTCCAAATTTTGCTACCAGATGAAGTTGCAAGCAACTCCATCGTACTGAATAAGGCACTTTTACTTTACTTAGACTCCACTTTTATGACTATAGCTCTTATCCTTCAGAAATTATCAGAATAGCAATACTTAACAAATACAATACAGATCCAGACTAGTGTTAGAATGCATCATGATAAATCAACAGTTAAGCAAATTGTTATTCTTGCAAATGTTGAAATATTAAACTTACAGAAACATTTGAACTTCCAGGGGTATTTGTTCCATAGCCTGATGATGGTAAGGATGCTAAAGACCACCGTCGACCATCCACACTATTTTTGGCAGCACAAAAATATTCCAAACTTTACAAAACAATTAAAATGGTTATAAAATGCACTGCATGACCAAAATTGACTGATAAATACATTCAACTATAAAATTTTACAGGATACATATTTACTAATGTATCTTGCTTTGGAATAAAAACAGAAATTAAACACCAACTAACAACAAAGTTCAAAAGTTGATTTTAAAAACATTGCTTGTATTAAATGGGCCTTATTTGTTATTATTTTGCCAAAACATTATTTAGTAAACTTTAAAAATATCTAGCAAACCATAGCAATTTATGCAGTACCTTAAACATTACAAAGTACTTAAAATGTTCATCTTGATAAAAAAAAAATTATAAAGCTTTCAAATTTTAAACTAATTGCTTAGAGAAGAAAGAAAATGTTTTGCTTAAAGTTACATCCCAACAAGTTTTATAACTAGCTGTAAAAGTTTCATTTTTAAAGGAAAAAATTTTTGAAATTCAACTTTCCCAGAACAGGCTAAGTATTGCTTTCATTATTAAATTCTGCTCTACACAATATACTGTTTTCTTAGAGCATTCACCAATACAAAAGAAAAAAAATACATAAATTATAGTAAGATTTTTTCAACCATCCAAGCAATATTTCAAATATTGCACTCTATAAATAATACTCAAACAGTCTTTTCATTGCAATAGATGTGCTGTGCATTGTATTAGATCAGTGGTTCTCAACCTTTTCACTGCTAACTCCCCCTTTAGGAGTGAAAATTTTTCCAACACCCCCCTTTATGTTAAAAGTGAGGAGTTTACGAAAATTGGTGAAAAGCTTAAAATAATTTCCTTCTAGAATTTTACAAAATAGTCAAACAACATATATTTTTCTTCGGTAGACATTATTGCATGTATAATTAAAATGACAAATTTAGAAATAAAAAAAATCTAGGCTTAAAATATTTTCTACTTTCAAAAGAATAACAAAATAAAATGAAATAAAATAAAAATAAACAAGCAAATAGAAATATCCACCCAAAATATAAAGGAAACAATGAGATGAAGCAAAATAAACACAAAACATTTTTTTTTCATTCAAAATATGAAGTATTTGTGCTTGGTGGTTCAAAGCCAGTTTCCTCATAGTTGGTTTAATATTTTTTGTAAGGTGAAGGCGCAAGGATTTGGAGTCAAAGTTCCCTTTTTTGTAATTAGGTCGGCGACAACACAATCCTCGTTCGACGAGGTAGGAAGAGGGGAAGGTAATTTAAATGTGTTTGACGATAGCACAGTCCAGGATAAAGGCTACTAATGTTTCTTTGCAGCCAAAATCCAGAAAGATTGTTAACATTCTAGAAACCAGCTTTCAAAGTTTCATTGGTTCACCAGTTCTTCATAATACTGAACATCTGGTGTCTTAATGTTTTCAAAAGGGCTGATGACCCATTGAGGAACGTTCAGAGAAAAAATATCATCAAAGCGCTTTAAGAAGTCTTAGTGAAAAGATTGAAGATGTCAGCAATATATGTGAGCATCATCAAAAGAGATTTCAGCTAAAAATAAACCATGAAAGTAAATGAATGAAATAAGCAAAAGCCAATGTGAAAATACTGTGGTCAAAACAAACAGTCAAACTGGGCGAGCACTTTAATCATTGCAATACGGTTACCAGGTAAAAATTTAGGAAAATAACCAGACCAAGGAAAATAACCAACTTGGACGAATACCTGCGCCCATCAAGATATTTTGAATATCTTTGGGGGAGATTCACTTCCCCATATGTACTAAGCTAACTTACGAGAACATGGTGGAAAAAAATTAAAAAGTAAAAAAAAAAAAATGAACAAATGAACAAAATCGATGACATTTAATGTTCTGCCTAAAACGCTACTTGTGGGAAACACTCAAATGCAATTGTGAATTTTTTCGCAGTATTTTGAATCCCCCATTAAATCTTGGCAATAAACATTAAAATTTGGTATTCTTATCTAGGAATTGCTCTGTCTGAAAAGCAGTTTCGTTTAGCAACAATCAAAGTAGGCGACAAGAACTTGAGAACTTAATTGGACCATTTTCACCTACAGATGTAGGACGCTATTTTTTACATGCATGATAATTACTAAGTAAAATATAGATGCATTACTAAAAAATTGTATAAAGCTATCCGAAATGACATTGCAATAGTAGAAATAATCAATCAACAATGCGGCTAAAAAATAACCAAACGATGGTGTGGCTAATGCTTTTGAATTTCACCTAGATATGTGTGATCGAAATTAGCCAAATTGGCTAATATTAGCCAAAATGTGCTGCTCTGATTGCAACTGCGATTACTTGTAATATTTCTTCATTAGGTAGCATTCTCTCAAGGTTGTCGGATGCAAAAGATCACTAAAAACTCAAATTGCTACAAAAAAAAAAAGGGAGAGATAGAGAGAGAGAGACAGAAAAGGGAAAAAAAGATAAACAAAAAAGCTGAACTATTTTCAAAGCAAAACAGACACCTCAGAAAAACGTAAAGAAATAAACTTAGAGATTCCAGAAAGTATTAAGTAAATTTTTGGTTCGCACAAATAATTCAAGTTGGATTCGAGATTTAATACAACATTTAATTTTGATTTTTAAAATTAAAGTTAAATTATAACACATTTATCGTCCTCTGACCCCAAATTTTCCCACCGCCCCCCCTATCGCCCAAAATATACCCACCACCCCCCTACTTCCCAAATCATGTTCACCACCCCTCAGCATCTTCCCACAGCCCACAGGGGGCGGTACCGCCCCCGTTGAGAACCACTGTATTAGATTATCAAATTATAATTATAAAAAAAATTTAAATTACATTCTTTTTATATGATTATTTTGCAACAATAATATTCTAATTGTTAAAATAAAGTGTAGTAAGATGCATTATGATATAAATACATCAATATATTTATTACACACAGATGGAAATTGATTTCTTTCAATTCAAGAAGCAATCTACTTGACAGTCAAAGTTGTTATTTAAAAGACTTGGGAAAATAGTTATTCAAGTGCTTATGCTACAAGAAACACATTTTTAGAAAAATTTTGAGTTAGCAACCATACAAATAATCAACAGACATCATATTTAACATTAAGAAACTATTAATCAGAGTTATTTTAAACTTTAATATGTTATACAACTTATGCATGATTTAAATATGTGTCTTGTAGCAACCAAAAATTAGTTACTTTTATTCATCTACTTGAGTTGTACAGCTGATGTTATTATAATAATTACATAACTCAAACTCCAGCTCAAAAAATTATACATGTATAAGTAAAAAATTACCGTTTCACTGAGGCAGAGATGGAGTGTTGGGCAGACGGAACTGTTCTTAAGGTATCAACATGTGCAGCTAATTAAAAATTAAAAAGAAATTTAGTTCAACTCTGATAGTTCAAACATTTAATAAAAGAGGAATGAAGTTTATGCAGCAATCCACAGACATTTTTCAGAAATAGTTTTTATAACTATTCAGAAAAAAAATCTTTAGTTAAGAGGAAAATTTACTTCAAAATATAAGTAAATTACTTTTTTTGCATTAGTATATTTTTGAGAAATATATATATAGAATAAACATACATGTGATTACTTTCAAAACAATTTGGCTGAAAATATTCGACATGTTATGACTAGGTGTTCAACAGGCAAAAGCTATTAAATACATTTAGTAAAAAAATTTATTACATTTTTTTATATTTAACTTTTATCATTTGTTTTGCTTTATTTTTTCAAATTAAAATTTCTAACCAAAACCAAGCAAGCAAAGAATATTCCTTTTTAAAGCTGGGTAGATCGCCGTCTGCTACCATTATCTTCGTCCAGATATCGTGGAAATTTTAAATGGATTGAAAATTTTAGAGTGGGTGGGAATTTTTTAAAGACAGATCGGTACAAAGACGGAACTATGCTTTGCAAATCAAATTGGCTGATTTCCGCCAATTGGCTGAAGAATCAAATGTATGATAAACAACTATTATTTGTTTCAAGACGTACATATTGCTCAAAAAAAGCACACCTCAAATTTACCAGAAAAACACGAGAGGGTGAGACATATGTTTGTCTCTCTGGTTTTGTGTGTAACCAGCATGGGTGCCACTCTAAAAAATGGCCAGGGCTGAAAAGCACGTGGCGTCATTTTGCAACACTTAAATGTTAGTGCGCAATATGTTCAATGTTTTATACACTAATATATTACTTATTTTTAATGTTGCAATTTACTAAAAAAAAAAAAAAAATTGCAAAATTAACTATAATGTAATTTTTCAGAACATTTTTTGGCAATCTAAAAAGATTTTTTCGGGAGAAAATGCTAAACAATAAATAATTTAGAAATAAATAAAACAAAAAAAAACTTTTTTTCTTTAATGCTGTATTTTCATAATCACTAAAACAAATTCCCAAATGGTTTGAGATTTTACAAAAGACGGAATTCCGTCCCCTAGACAGAAGTGTGGCAGCCATGGTAACCAGCGATAGACATGAATAGATCACGTAATAATAGATTCAGAAATTGCCCTAAAAATATTCTATTTTTTAGGAAAAGTTTAATATAATTGTTAAAAACTGCAATTTGCAACTGTAATACACACATCATAATGACAATAAACCACCCATCACCGATTTTGGTGAGCCTCCAGCAACTGCTGTGACATAATTGCAAGGAGTACATTACAGTTGTTGCTAAAAAATCACCAATTTATGATGTCACTTGTGTTTTATTGCTTTATTTTTTGCTAAAATTTTATTATCCTTGGGCCAAAAAAAAAGCAAGCTTAAGTAATTTTCACCTTTAGCAAAGTAAACTATGTCTTAAATATGGAATAATCATTATACATTATTAAAAATGCTGAATACTGAAACTAAAGAATACCTTGTAAAACTGGAGAATGACAACGTGGCAGAGTAGGAGAAGTATTACAGATAAAGCTCTTGCGTGCTGACCTACAGGAAGTAAAGAATTTATATTTTAAAAAGTAACACAGTGTACTACTTTAGTGAAATGAAAATTATATAAAATTACAGGAAGTTTTAACTGTAACATTACCCTTTTCAAATTTGAAGCATGTTTAAATTCATCCTAATATTTAATACATAATTCTTAAAGCATGCCGAGGATTAGTATTTTTGTAGGAAATATTTCCATAAAATGTCCAATAAGGTTTAGATAGGGTACCTTATTTCAGTTAACTCTATTATAATACAAGGTACTTTATTTCTTGACATATTAAATTTAATCTCATTACAAACAAATGATTTAACATAATTCATAAATATATTCATTTGATTCATATTACCACAATTATTTTTCTTTAAATTTAATACAAAAAAAAGGAAAAATTCTGTGAAATGAATCCACTTAAGTGAGCTACTTATTTTATAACAGAAACCAGACCAGAGATGTTGCTTTCTAATTGGTTAGTATGAATATATCACTCAATTCTGATTTTGTCTTTGAAATGATATTATCTTGTTTAAAAGCTGACAAAAACTACAACTAAATTAGCTAATACTTTCATAATTTATATTGAGATTCTAAACATATCAGGTTAAACACAAGCAGACATGATAAAATTCAGTTATTAAAACCAATAAGATATTTATAGTTTATTGTACAATAGGCAGTCCCAAAGGTCATTTTTATGCTTTTCAAACCCTAGACTACATGAAATAAGGAAAAATCATTTTAGAAAGTTTATACACGCTTAAAATAATCTATAAGAAAAGGATCACTAGTGGTAATGATTTTAAAAGAATGCTAACTTTCATAAGCATTGATGTGAATACATGGACCATGGACCAATACTTGGTAGAATCCCTGGCAAATTGATTGTTATCTACTTAGATGATCAAGTATGACTAAACAAAATTGGATGATTCATTATGAGAGGATTGAGCTTATTACTTGACTTAAAAGATAAAATGTTAGTCACTATTAACCGAAAAAAGTACAAAATAAATTAATATATAAAGACCAACAAAAGTTGGCTTTGAACAAATGAGGAAAAGATTACATGAATTATGAATGATTTTCTAAATAATGATAGTTGATTAATCTTAATATTTTTAAGATAAAAGCATCAGTATTTGAGCAAAAGAAAACTAGATTTTAAGAAATGACTATTGCTTGCAAAAAAAAGAAGAAGAAAAAAAAACAGTAAAAAGCAACAAAGCAAACACATAGTAGCTCAGGCAGAGTTGAGATGTAACCAGTTGCAATTTCATATTCATTTCAAAGAATCTGTCCAGCATTTTTGACAGGGGGTTTGTGTGAACGTGTTTGCAAAAGAGAATCCTAATTACTTCAAAAAAAAAAGGATTGCATTTTAAAAATACTGTTAGTTTTGTATGCAAAAAATTAAGACAGTCAACAATTATAAAATCCTAAAAACAGAAAGACATAGGCATAAATGAATTTGAAAGTAGCATTTAATCATGAAATAATTTAACAAAATTATTTAGGCTGTTGAATAGATTATCTTAATTCAGATAAATGCCAAAACTTTCCAAATAACACTTTCTTGTTGTCCCCTCAACCACACGTAATTCAATAATTCAGCACTGAAAAAGGTATTTTTTCTGAAATAAATGCAATAGTCCAAAGGAGGGTTTACACATGCTGATTGGATTTTTTTTCATATGTCATACAAAATACATCATAAAATACAAAAACATAAAATAACATTTTATAACAAGAAATATAAATTATTGATGCATAATTAAAAAGTTTGTTTCTTGATTTAATTTGATTGAAATTTAAATAAAACTACTAGATATTAGCACAAAAAAAATACATGCAAGCTTGGGGGGGGGGGGGATGATGATGAGTAAACAATTTTGAAAAAGCATTCATGTTGAAAGAAGTTATTCGCAAAAAAAATGAGTTAATACTTAAAGAATGTAGGGTTTCAGTTTTGAGAACCAGGAATAAAACTCAAATAAAGGCGAAATAGTACATTCAAAATAGAAAACAAAGAAATAAACCATAAAAAGGTTATCATACCTTCCTCTCCGAGAAGCACCAAGGTCTTTCTGAATAAACAAGAGAAATCAAATAAATTGAAAATCATTCCATGAAATACCAATGCAAATTTTTATCCAATAAACCAACTAAGCAAAATAAAGCAAAATAGGCACTTTACCATGCTGGCAGACAAAGACGGAGCAGACTGTCCCATTATTGAAGCTCTCATTCGTAATAAGTTGGATGGTTCAGCTAAAAATAAAGTTTAAAAGTTTTTTTTTTTTTTTTTGAGAAAGAAATTGGAAAAAAAATTTCAGGTTTATAAATAAAGTTACAAGAAATAATTTTACACCAAATATTTGCAAATACAGAACTTTATAAAAATGATGGCAGTGCCAGATCTACGATAATTCCAAACTGGACAAAAGATTGAAACTAAAACAATTGCCCATCTTCCTTCAAGTTTTATATCTAGTTTCAACTAAAAGAGAGAAAAAAAAACACACACACACACACAGACATTGAACTTGCTGTGACACAGAAACACACAGAGAAATTGAACTTGCTGTGACATAGAAATTATAGCCCAGGAAGCTCCCCACTAGATACTGAATAAGAAATAAAGAATTTTCACACTAAATACATTAGAAGCAAAACATAGTTTAGTGCAAGTTCTTACATTTCAAATATTTGACAATATTTCCTAATTTATCTACACAACATAATTTTTATGAACTCTGTAGTAAATTTCAATGTTATTTTAAGTCACCATTTAAAGCAGGGATAGCTAACTTTTTAGGAATAAAGGCCACTTTATGGAGAAAAAGTTCTGTCGCACCACTTTAAATTATTCCAATTCACTAAAATATATTGCAAAAATTGTTATTTACGGGCTGATTATGCACTTTTTACTCAAACAGCACATTTCTTCCCAATAAGACTGAGTAACGGACAGAAAAAAGCTCGTTGATTTAAAACTAACAAAATTAAAGCAAGAACTCTTATTTTGTTAAAACAATGCGCAGAGGGTCAGCAACAGAAGATATAAGTTATTAGCAAAAAAGTTTCTTGATGTATAGTTGGTACAAATCAAAAAGTTCTTTCACAATACCAAAATTACCATAAGTAATTTGTATAACACACAAATACACTAACCATTGTCTTTAATGTCAGTTATCATTCAAAGATAATGATAGATAATGTATACTTGGAAGATTGCAATTCAGATACTTTCCGTGATGATGATATGCTATCTATCTAGATGAAGCTTTTATGCAGACCATATTTTGATATCAATATATTTACAATGAAATACAAATTAATAACTAGTAAGGTTTCAAAGGTTCAAAGAAAACATAAATATGACAAATTAGTTCAAAAGGTTATTTTCTTACCCTGGCTAGGAGATTGTTGTGAATGGGGACTGGATGTGAAGCTCTCTCTTCGATAACGGACATCCTCTGAAATTTGACGAGCAATAGGGCGAGGTTTTCGAGGGAAAAGAGAAAGCAAGTCATCAAACTCGCAGGGCTTGGGAGAGATTGCAGGAGAAGAAGCAGTCCTTTCCACCTAAAAAATTAATATAAATCTTTACATAGTTTTTAGAGTATCATTTGGGCATCTCTTTGGGCTTAGCTTGTCAGCTTAGATAGAGCATTTTTTTACAATTTAAAATATTTTAAAAGAAATCAATCATATGAAAAAAAAAAAAATGCTTAGTTAACAGCTTGTTCTGAATGATATTCTACATATTTTAAAGTCATTTCCTTTATATATACATTATCTCATGCTTTGACTCCATTTAGTAAAAAAAACTTTCGTGTCCCAAAAACGCAATTCATAAACTTAATTATTTATCATAAAGTACAGGGTGGTTATAAATTAACAGGAGGTGTTTGGAGCCCTCTAGCTCGCGAACTACTGGGCGAAACATTGCCAAACTTCGTGAGCATGCATATTAGACCATGGGATTTTGATTTCTGGAATAAAAAAAAATTAGTTTGAAAAATCACCACCAGGGGGAAATTTGGCGCTGTTAAAGTGTATTATTCTGATTATCGAAGAATTAATTGCTACTGACAAAATATGCATCCATTTTATTTGCAAAAATGACTTTTTTTGTCACAAATGTGGTTCGATATGATCGCCATTGTAAAGTTGTAAGAGCTGCATACGATGCACAACATTTTCTACGGCAGCTCGTAACATATCAGAATGGATTTCTCTAACTTTTAAAATTATCATATCTTTTAAACTTGCGATATCAGAAATGTTTCTTTGATAGCATCAAAGCATTGTTCTCTAATAGCATTTGCAAATTCGTCAACTTGTAGCTGATTAACCGTCTGGCGCCCCTAGCCTGGTTGCTGGGCTAGAGATCCAGTCATTTTAAACCGCTTAATCATGTTTCTTAAATTTGTTATGGTCAGCGGGCCTTTTCTCAACTGCTTCACTCGCCGAAATTCTCGAAGAGTAACATTGGCATTTTCATCACGCTGATAGTAGAGCTTCACTAACAAAGCGCGGTCCTGCATAGTTAAAAGCCATCAAGAGGCAACTGCGCTCAGAATGATGAGAATGCTCCCAGTCAGTCATTTTATACAGATGATCGCTAAACGCAAAGCGTTTATGCGAATTATTGCATTCTATTTGGTTAAATGGACAGCTATTTTGTTCGTGGTGATTTTTTTTTAATAGAAAATTCTACGGCGATCATATTAAACCTCATTTGCAAAGAACAATCATTTTTGCTTGGCGAAATTGATTTATACAGCATCTTTTCAAGTTTAATTCGCGATATTCAGTGTAATACACTTTTACAGCGCCAAATTTCCCCCTGGTGGTGATTTTTCAAACTAATTTTTTTATTCCAGAAATCAAAATCCCATGGTCTAATATGCACGCTTACGAAATTTGGCAATGTTTCGCCCAGTAGTTCGCGAGCTAGAGGGCTCCAAACACCTCCTGTTAATTTATAACCACCCTGTACATAACACTATCATACAGCTTAATAATTTAAAACTATCAAAATGCTGCAAATTATGTAAAAAATATATAGATAACTGAAAATGGTATAATTACATGGCAGGTGTTTTCAAATTCCTTAGCAAGCTGGACAACCGTCATCACTTTTTTCACCTTTTCAGGATCATCTACATTGAATTTGGTCCTAAGATCTTCATCAGTCAAAGAGCAAAACTGATTCAGAGGTAAATCGGAAGGAACAACTCCCATCAGTACTTCTTCGAAGCGATTAGAAACCATGAAAGACCCCACGGTAGGACATGGTACATCACGCCATCTCTGAGGAGTAGCTCCTTGACGAGATTGAGGGGCAGATGATGATCGGTTTGTGAACGCTTCTCTCCGAGAATGACGCCACTGTGTGTGCTCCTTCTCACACATGTCTGGAAGAATAAAAGCAAAGATTAAACATATGAAACAAATGAGCATTTCAAACATAAAGAAGCTTTTTAAGAAAAAATAACGAAAAATGTAACAATGCTAGCTGACAGATGACATTTCTAGTATTTTCTCATTCCTGAATCTCCACTAGTCATTCTGCATCAGCACTAAATTTAAAGAATAATGTTTTACTAACTATATTTTGTTTCATATTAACTTGTTCTCTTGTTCTTGAATGAATACATTATGTGCATAAAATAGTTAATGTTTCTTTTTCCAAACATGAAGATTAAAACAGTTGCATTTTGATGTCAAAATCAATTTTCTGATTTGATAAATGTCAAAAATTGGTTTAAAACTGTCAAAACCTGGTTTTAAAAGCTGAAAAATGTCAAAAAGCTAAATTGATGCTCAGGAAACAATACAGGACAACCCTTAAATATATAAAGTAATTTTTAAGCATATTTATCTTGATAGAATTAATATTTTATAATTCTGTCCATTTTCATTCAATTTTCTACTTTGTTACAATTACTACTAGGTACCCTGGGTAATTTCATTTTTATAGACAAATCAATTGTTGCACAAAACACTTAGAATAATTTCATATGTGTTAGATCCTTGTTTCATTCTTTAAAAGGTACATGGACTCTACTTCTATACTCTAACACAATAAAAGTTTTAAGACTTCCTGGAACAATATTGTAATAATATTTCTTGACTTACTAACACATTATTTTATGAGATAAGCACAATGCTGCGGTTAAAAAATTGTAACTTTAATACTATTTCTGTAACTTCAAAATTTAATCACAATACATTATAATAGAAGTAATGGCATGCACTTCATAAAGTTTGTACGATGAAAGATGGATCTAATATATTTAGAGTAATTGCATGACAACTTATGTAGGATTGCCACTCAGTTCTGAAAGAAAAATTCCCTGAGTTTTTCCCATATAAATTGAATATTCAGCATTACAAATGACAGAACAGATATTTCAACAAAGAATAGTAATATCTGGAGAGTTTAATCACAGAGAGGGAAAAAAGAAAAGAATAATCCATTAAAACTGAAACAGTAGAATAGTGACTGAATCATTTTTTAGACTTTTCTTAGCCATAGCCATGCATAACTTAAACCTTAAAAGAAAAAAATCAAAAGCTAAGCAGAACAATAAATATTAATGACTAATGTAATCTCATGTTCTCCTTCTTAAATTACATTAAATATTTTTTACTCTTTTAAGATCTTTTAATACATTTTTGTTTATTATTTTATAAAGCCGATCATTATTAAATTTGGGCAGGGTTCGCTGATATATATCAGTCGATATATATCATGATATATATCATGATATATATCCGATATTTATTCTGAAAATATCACGATATTTTGATATTTTCGATATTTATTTTTTGAAATGCGATATTTTCAATAGAAAAATTGTCTTCATCATATTAATGATGTCTTCTTTAGTATGATGTAATAATATAATATTCCTTTTTTATTTTCTGATAATAAAATTGAAAGTTACAAAACAACTTGAATAGAGATGAAAAATGCCTAGCTAAAAATAAAAAGTTAATCAGAATATGGAAATGTGTCTAATGTTAGTACAATGTGTGCTAGTGCTAAACAACAGATGTTTTACTTTTGTTAAAATAGCTAACAAAAGAAAACTAAGTGAAACAGCTAATACTAAAGTAAAGTCACTTAATGTTAATTTAAATTTAAAGTTGCTAAAAATAAAATAATAAATAATATGAAAGAGAGAAAAAAAATCTAAGTTAGCTAGAAATAAAAATATTAAGTTATTAAAAACAAATACATAAAGTATTTTTTTTAATTCATAATTTTATATTCCAAATTTGAAATAATTCTTAGGGAAGAAGAAATGATTATAATTTAAAAACAGCATTAAAATAAATAAAAATGAACCCTTAAAGGTGACCTTAGAATTTCAAATCATTTTCAAAACACTAATTTGAATTGAAAAAAAGTTTTCAGTATTATTTTAATGTTTTTGAACAAAAATAATGATTTAGTTTTATTTTATTTATTTTTTGAACATATCCATCTAGACTGCCACTTAGTGAGTTTTTAATTAATTTAGAGGTCTTAATATTAAAATTTTTAATCTAAACTTTTTACATTCCTATATCTTACCAACTTATATAACATACTTAAAAATTAAAAAAAAAGTAACATTTCATTGTATGTAAATTTTAATGTATATTTATGTAGAGAAATATTGAAAGAAACATTAATTTTTAGTCTGTACTGTAATAATACTTTTTTAAGGAAATAAATAACATTGATTTGAGGATGTAGTTACTATTTAAAGAATTAAGCTTGCGCGAATTGAAAATATCGGATATATATCAAAATATCGGATATATATCAAAATATCGGATATTTTCGATATTTTCGAAAATATCACGATATTTACGAACCCTGAGCGTCACAGAACAGATGCTTGAATAGCGGAACAATTCTGTTAAAATAAAGGAAAAACTTTGACATATTTTTTGCAGAAATTCTACAAATTTTCGTGGGAACTGCAGATTTTCTGCAAATATATTCCAACTAAATATAATTTTACACAAATTCTGCAGATTTCTTCAAATTACTATAGTCATTGCAAACCTAACCTGTCAGCGTTGTGGAAGCTACGGGAGTCGTATCACAACTCCAGTTCTTCAATGGCTTGCCATAATCAGCTATTATTTGCTCAACCTCGGAAAATTTTACACACAGTTAAAAATACGAAAAATTTTGTTTATTTTCCGGGTGAGAAAAATTTAATGACCTTCAACATCCAAATATAAATAAAATGCTTAAGATGAGATTTTAAAGTGGAAATTTTTACGCAACAAATAAGAATCAATAAACACTAATCCAGTACTTTTCCGTTACGGGTATACAATGTGAAGCAAGTTTAATCTTAGCAATTGTTTTTCATTTGCTTTGATTCCGCCATTAACATTTAATCAAAGCAAGCCATTGAACAAAACAATCCTTAGAATCAATTAAAATAAAAAAACAATTCACTAACATTTCTTTAAAATCTGTTAAAATGCAGAACAAACCATTAAATACTAAAACAAGCTATTAAATAACGTGAAAAAAATCGATCCGTCAAGTAAATATACCGAAGAATTGAATGACAACTTGCAAAATAGCTGCCAACAAATTAACTTTTAATGTCCTTATATTACCTAAAACAGTTTTTTTTGATGACAGAGATTATACAAGTGTTAAAGCAAAGTTCAAAAATGGGCGAACTAAGAATTTTACTGGTCGGAAGATAACATGATGTAAAATTAAGCTTCTCATTCTTTTTTCTTAAAAACAAATTTTTAGGTTTTTATGAAATATTTATGACTTGGAATTCTCAATTCTTTAGTTATTTGAAAAAAAATTTCATCGGAAAAGAAGTTTTTAGAAGTAACTATTAATGATTTACAGATGAACTATTTCTGGAACCTTACTAGTCTAGGCATATTGTACACTGCCAGGTTAGGTTTGCCCCGACTATAGGAAATCTTAAATTTCCTTAGAGAAATGCTTCCATATCAGAAAAAACTGGCACAAAAAGTCTATGCTCACTTGCAGGAATTTTGAGCTTGGAGAAATCTG